>CM060953.1:196033981-196136481 GCA_030765055.1 Mantis religiosa
TACCCGTACAATAAATATACAACCCCTTTCGTACCGTCCCCTCCTGACTACTTCTTGGATGCTCTTCGGCAACTCCCTGTACCACGACAGTCCTATGCCGAGGGTTATCTGCACCACTATCAGCCAGAACATCGAAGTGAAGTAGTGCCAAGCAAGCCCCACGTGTTCCAGAATGTCGTCAACTATGGCAGCATTAGCATACACCATGGCGACCACAACGAGCCTCACGACAACGCAAAACCCTCATCAGCCGACCCTCAACATCTACACCAACACACTTACAGTCAGGGATACATCCTTCCACTTCAGCACTATTACAGTAAGTATTCCATTACTGCAGTATTCAGGCTTCTAAAGCATTTACCTATTTTATCAATGAATCATGGTTGGAAATGAGGTTAGTAACCTTCATTTTAATACTTTAAGTAAAAGTGGGAGTCAAATAGACTACCACTAGATAGCTCTTCACAGTAAACAACTTTGGTACGAAATGCCTTTATTACTTCGTGTTCTATCACGATAAAATCACAGGAAAAGGCAGCGCTTCTGTACGAACAGCAAAGACTTCCATAATGAGAAGTGTAGTAAAAAGAAAAATTAAAATTAGTGTTAGCAATGTAAGCGCAGAGGCCTTGGATAACAGGATGTTTCCTTTATTTCTGTAACAAATGAGATACGCATAAATATTAATAGTGATTATAAATGGTTACTTCTTCTACAGAGTAGGTGTAAAGTTAAAGACACAAGAAGGAGGGCCGTGTTCGCATTTAATATACAAAACTCTCCAATAAGCGTGCGCCATTAGTTAACAACATCAAGGTAATAGTTTAATGTGTTAAGGATATTTTATGTGTTCTGGTATTTCTCATTTTGCGACTTGTGTAAGAACTATAACCCAGCGTTAATATTTGTACTCACAAGATTTTCTCTACTTTTGTACCGACGCGTGCAAAAGTTTTCCGATGGACGAGGGGTTGGATAGGCAAGGGAAACAAAATTCTATGATGGTTTAGTTTAGCCTAGTGAAAGGAAAGGTCAAGTTTACCTGCTGATCTACACTAACGTTACCCTCCACCGACCCTGGAGGTAGGTGACGATGAATTATCCTGCCTAGCAGTCTATCCAACAACAATAGTAATGGTAATAGTAA
Source organism: Mantis religiosa (assembly GCA_030765055.1). Taxonomy (NCBI): domain Eukaryota; kingdom Metazoa; phylum Arthropoda; class Insecta; order Mantodea; family Mantidae; genus Mantis; species Mantis religiosa. Next base: position 196,035,132 of record CM060953.1, read on the forward strand.
TGGTAATAGTATTAATAATATTAATAACGATCATCACAATCACAACAACCATCATCATCGAAATAACAATAATAATAATAATAATAATAATAATAATAATAATAATAATAATAATAATAATAATAATAATAATAATAATAATAATAATAATAATAATAATAATAATAATAATAATAATAATAATAATAATAATAATAATAATAATAATAATAATAATAATAATAATAATAATAATAATAATAATAATAATAATAATAATAATAATAATAATAATAATAATAATAATAATAATAATAATAATAATAATAATAATAATAATAATAATAATAATAATAATAATAATAATAATAATAATAATAATAATAATAATAATAATAATAATAATAATAATAATAATAATAATAACAATAACAATAACAATAACAATAACAATAACAATAACAATAACAATAACAATAACAATAACAATAACAATAACAATAACAATAACAATAACAATAACAATAACAATAACAATAACAATAACAATAACAATAACAATAATAATAATAATAATAATAATAATAATAATAATAATAATAATAATAATAATAATAATAATAATAATAATAATAATAATAATAATAATAATAATAATAATAATAATAATAATAATAATAATAATAATAATAATAATAATAATAATAATAATAATAATAATAATAATAATAATAATAATAATAATAATAATAATAATAATAATAATAATAATAATAATAATAATAATAATAATAATAATAATAATAATAATAATAATAATAATAATAATAATAATAATAATAATAATAATAATAATAATAATAATAATAATAATAATAATAATAATAATAATAATAATAATAATAATAATAATAATAATAATAATAATAATAATAATAATAATAATAATAATAATAATAATAATAATAATAATAATGGTGATGATATTAAAAGCTGACCAGGATGACTTAGGTCCTAACCTTCTGATCCCAAGGTTGCGAGTTCAAGCCCGGTGTAATTTGATGATTTCTACATGAGGCTTAAAGTCAATTACGTGACGTGTCCGTAAAATAAGGTGTCCAAGGCGCTGGAGCCGTGAGGAACGCTATTACGGGAGATCCGGCAACACTGGCGTGTAGCTTGGTTTCAGCCCTTCAAATGCTCACCACAACGAACCCGTTGCAACCATTAGTGTTGGCTGGGCAGCCGTTTGCGATGGAGCTTGCGTGCAGTGATCCGTTTTTTGAGTGCCAAGGGTGCTATCCCCACTGAAATGCATCGACAGTTATGTGAAGTCTATGGGCCACAGTGTATGGACGTCAAAAACGTGCTAAAGTGGGTCAGAGAGTTCAAAGACGGACGTACAGACGTCCATGACGGACAGCGTTCTGGTCGGCCTTCGGTTTCAGCTGAAACAATTGCAAAAGTGTAGCAAGAAATGCTTAAAGATCGGCGTGTGACAGTTCGCGAGCTGTGCGAACTTATCCCTGAAGTCAGTAAGACTACGATTGACAAGATTTTGACCGAACATTTGCATTATCGCAAGGTGTATGCGAGGTGGGTCCCCAAAATGGGACATCCTCACCCATCCCCCCTACAGTCCAGACTTAGCACCTAGTAATTATCATCTCTTTCCTGAGTTGAAGTCACATCTGGGTAGAACACATTTCCAGACCGACGATGATTTGAAAAACGAGGTTGAGCGTTACCTGCGCAACTTGCCTTGAGAGTACTACGACAAGGATATACAAAAACTGACACAGCGCATGCAGAGTACATCGATCGCAATGAAGATTACGTTGAAAAATAGCTGTAAGTTCCGCCTTTCCATCAGTGTAACATTCATTTACAAAAAACATGTTTTCTATATTAAATAAAATTGCAAACCTTATTTTACTGACATGCCTAGTACATCATAATAATATTACTGACATTTAAGGAACTCCTTCGTGAAACCTCCGACATGACGGCGACGGTAATGTGATTTTGTATATGAACTGTCATTATCAAACAAAATAATTCTTTTATTTATGTCGTTGCTCGTTAAGTCATTTGATGTCAAGTTATTTGTTAACTTGGTGGCTATATTACTTGTAGTAGTATGTCCATATAATCTGTTCTTCAGAACTGTAACAAAGGAAATAATGTATTTATTTTCTGAACAAGATACACTTAATTTTAAGTATCAGGCAATTTAATATTATATTAATTATCGCTAAACTATGAAAGGTATAAGTATTTCGTTCCAGATAAAACTACAAGTTTGAGTATTGCAAATGCATTTAAAAGGAAGAAAGGGACATTAGAATGGAAGAGGTATGTGTGTGCAAGAGTGGGAGAGAGAGAGAAAATGAAGCAAAGCATCGATAAATACCTAAGTTGATACTGGAGAGTTGTGTACAGTAGCGACGATAGTTCTGTGCCGGTGACCTACTTTCTTCGCGCATTGGAGAGAGTCTATGCCCAAGCGTCACTTGCAACTACTGCTAGCGCTAGAAGATGGAAGAGAATGTAGCAAGGTCATATTTCACAGACTCGTCTTTACTAAAACGCATACCTGAGCACTTGCTCATCTTAGCCACTGATAAACAATAGATCTTCTTTACTGTTTTACTTCTTTATTTTCACAAATGTTTTAATTTACAGGAAAATAAAAATCTAGAGTGATGCCTTTGTGGCTTGTACCTAATGGAAGTGAGTAAGCCGATTCTCGTATGAGGATATGTTTCATCTTCATAGATAACCAAGCTTCCTTCGTTTCTAAACCATTTTATGACACGTAAATATGACACGCCTCAATTTCTCATACCTTTCCTATAACAAAACCCTGTTCTTCCTTGTTTTCTTCTACCTGAAACCTATGCCACATAAGATAGTCTTTAAGCTACTGCTTCCCTCTTTAAAGTTAATGGGATCTTGATGTTTCAGAAGTTTCAGATTTTGACAGTGGGTACAGTTTTCTCCTAAATATACAAATTATAAATTGTTTGGCGAATTACATACCTATCAAAGTCATCAATGACAGTGATTGTTTCTGGTACACGATGTTCTTTCCAGATGTTTCAAAGGAGGTCACCTATTCCTCACATTTCTCCCCTTCTTTAATTATTTTACAAAATTTTCTCTCGGATACTTTTGTTGCTGCACTCACCCACCCTTCTCGGCCGCGCCGTGGCTCAGTGGTTAGACTGCTTGGCTCTCACCAAGGCGGTTCGGATTCGATCCCAGGAAACCTCAAAGTGACAGGCGGGTTTTATCCGGGATCTCCGGTTTCCCCCGCCATCTCATTCCACCGGTGCTCCATCTTCATCTCATGTACCATCAGTATCATCGCCTGCGGTGCCGTATGTAGTAAAAGCGGGCGTTAAACACTACACATTTCATTTCATTTCACCCACCCTTGCATTTTATTAGCATATCGCCAGAAACTACTGCCCGCTTCAGAATAGATTGACAATATTAATAAGTTAGGGATTTGGCTGTAAAGTGCTTTTCCGCCAAGTGCTTTTCCAAATAAGAAAATATAGGCTGGCCCCCGTAGCTCAGTCGGTAGAGCACCTGCCTACCGTGCTAGGGGTCCCGGGTTCGATTCCCGACGGTGGGGTTGGGGATTTTTCTCCGACCAAGATAATTCCCCATCTTCCCCAGAGTCTGGAAGTATGAATGAGAGTGTGAATGTGTGCGTGATCTAATGATAAAAAAATCCCCAAAGATAATGAATTAACACCTTCAGTATGTTCCATAGTAGTTAAAGGAGGGGTATAAATGGAACAAGCAATATATATAGAAGCACACACATCTAGACATACAAAGCACTAATCACTAGTGCTGTTAAGAATCACAATTTATAAAACTTTAAAATCTTAACGTGATGGCACCGAGGCGTTAGAAGTTACCCGGTCAAACCTCTCCACGATACCGGCCATTTCAGTATTCTGCGCATGACCGAGAGTGTAGGCTCAGCATCTGGATTCTAAACGACTGCGCCCATGGTCTCCACCGGCACAAAACCATCGTCCGTACTGTAAAACCACCTACGTTTCATGTGGCAAAATTGTTTTTATTTTCCATTGAGGCTTAAATACCTGTGAAACGAACTCGCTGGTCAGGTATACGGAAACTGAACTGTGCTGGCACAACTAACTGATAAGAAACCCGTCTCCCTCCCGTAAGTCAGTCTTGCCCGCATCGGAATACATTTGCTCGCGTCTGTACAACCGTAAACGCTTATGCCTCTAGCTACTTTTTGTTAATGGAGATAAACATTATACTATTGTTAATTTTGTTGTGGTTACAAGGGAATAATAGTATAGTTAGAATAGGTGTTAAACTATTGTGTGCTTCATTATTATTAAAGAACTACTAACAAATAAAACAATTGCTAAAGTACTTCGACATCGTCAACTCGGTTTGCTATAACCCAATCTGCCAACCTAAACTGATAGTAAACGCGATGACCAATTTCTACTACAGTTTTGGAGGCTTTAATTCTCTGTCTCTTTCTCTCTCTGTTTCTCTCTCTCTCGGCAAGCATCCAATTCTGCGCGCCATTCTCTGTCTCTTTCTTTCCTACGTACGCGCCCGCCACTGGCTTGTCGCGGCTCCAACACAAAAAATGCAATTGGTGACAACATAGAAAAGAAAATATCGCAAAATGTTCTCCACATTAAATCACGTATTTAGAAAAAATTGTATGTTTTAGCAAGTTCTACATTTTCTGAGAACTACATTTCTTGCGGTTTAGCAATTGTACTTTACCCTTTAAAATAAATTGAATGTATAAGTACAGCGGAATATTTTTAAGAAGATGCACCACTAACTTCAGTTCAGGTATATCAGACTGATGAACTCAGACTCAAGTGAATAGTTTTCATTTGTTTTAATTATAAATATCTTTGTTTATAAAATGTAATGCCTAATTTTCTGAAACTGAGTCTTAAGGGTAAATTCATCCTGTAAAATTTCTCATACTAAATTTAAATTTCCAACATAAATGTGCTAAATGTAAAATTATATAATAATTAGAAAGGTTTATAAGTGTAATAGTATTAAATGAAGCTTTTAAAATATATAAAACGCTGAATAAACAGACGAACTGCATTTATTCACTATTACTAAGTGAAAGTTCTTTGTAATGCATAGCAATGGAAACAAATGAATCGCCCTAAGTTTATGACGTGTTTATTAATGTAAGTCGTATATTTGTTATGAAACTGCCTCTGGATTCGCTATAGTTATGGTTAATATAGTTTTAATATTGTTTTGTTTTTACAGATGTTCAACCGTTTCCGCTTTATTCTGGACTATCTACAGCGAACACGGAACAATCCCAGGATCCGACCACCAAAGAAGAGAGTGCAGAACCTGGAACTGAATACGCAAACAAGACAAACACTTAGTACTTTGTCATCGACATCTGCACGCCTTGAATAATGAAGTTCTCTATGTAATATTGCAACAAGTATGACAAATATGTACTTTTATAATAAATAAATGTTGCCAATAAGTATGGCAGAATATAAGTGTAGTGTATTTCATTTGCAGCACCTTAGGTAAAGGACCTATACCGAGGTGTCTTTTTAATTTATAAGGCGCGTTCAAAGAGAAACGAGCAGAAGACACAATTACAGAAAGCAGTACTTGTATGGTCCTGGCTGTTGAGACACTTGTCCTACTGTGACGCAATGACTGTCTCATAAAAGTCCCGAGGTTGCGATGTGAGCCAGCTCCGCACGTACAGCTGGACGTCGTCGTCCGAGGTGAATCGTTTGCCCCTCTGAGCCTTTTTAAGGAGACCAAATCACAGGGAGAGAGGTCTGGACTGTATGGAGGATAGCCGAGAACCTCTCATTTGATCTCTGCAGGAGTGCCGCGACTATGCCTGCCGTATGAGGCTTTGCATTGTCGTGGAGCAGAATGACCCGATGGGTGAGATTGCCTGATAGTTTTGATTTCATCGATTGGCGAAGTTTGGTCAAGGATTGGGAGTAACGCTAGGCATTCACTGTTGTCCCATGCTGCAGGAAGTGTATCAGAAGGGGCCATCTTGGTCAAAGAAGAACGTCAGCATAAACTTTCCTGCACTTGTGTGGATTTGGGGGTGGTGAGCCTGGATGCTTCCACTGGAGATCTTGTCGTTTTGTTTCTGGTTCGAAGTGATGACACCATGATCCATCTCCAGTCAACACTCGTGCCAGGAGCTCATTGCCTTCCCTAGCATAGCGCTGCAGATGACCAAGACAGTGGGCCATTCAACATACTTTCTGGTATGGATGAAGACTGTGGGGCACCCATTGGGCACACACTTTGCACAAGAGCAGTCGTTCCTTCAAGATGGTCTGAACACTTCCGATGCTCAATCCGACCTCAGCGGCTATGGCGGTCCCGGGTAATTAGTGCATCAGCCATCTGCACGATGTTATCGGTAATGCAGTGTGGTGCTGCAGACTGTGCATCATCGGCTAAATGTGTGTAATGTTTAACGCCCGCTTTTACTACATATGGCACCGCAGGCGGTGACACTGATGATGCATGAGATGAAGATGGAGCACAGGTGGAATGAGATGGCGGGGGAAACTGGAGGTCCCGGAGAAAACCCGCCCCAACGCCATGTTGTCCACCACAAATCTCACTTTGCGGTCGCCTGGGATCGAACCCGGGCCGCCTTGGTGAGAGCCAAGTGGTCTAACTACTGAGCCAAGGCGTGGCCTATCATCATCAGCTAAAGCCAAACGTCCTCCCCTGAAGTGCTTGTGCCACGCCTTGAGTCTTGCAAGGGACATGCAGTGTTCTCCGTACACTTGTGACATTCGTCAATGAATGTCCGTTCACCTTACTCCTTCTACTGTCAGAAAACGATCAACACCTCTTTTCTCTTCTTTTGACACTTCCATTTCACTGTTTGCAATGCGACTGGTAGCGTTGGACGACTCATGCATGCTGCTAGATTTGTATAGTCCTGCAAGCGTGCCCTCTATCGACGGGCTGAGATCTTTCACGTTCTGGTCGGACAAACACTTCGTTACACACGCCATGATATTGCCATCCTATCACCGGTTTGAGCATACCACATTGTCACTCCTTTCTTTTTGAACGCTCCTTATACATCCTGCAACGTTAATGAAATGGATGAAATGATGCTCAAATAAGTCCAGAATCCATAGAGCTTAGAGTTAACTTACAATCATTTTTCAGGGTAAGGGAAAACAGCGAGAATACCTTATGCCGTTCACTTACCCTGATATGGATTCAAACTCGGGTCCTTTTAAACATGAGACAGACACGATACTAGCACACCACACGTTACGTTAAGGCCAGAGGCTCTACTCCCATTAGCCTTCAACCCGTAGGAACAAGACCCGGGCCTCCGTCAACCAGGGAGTATCCGAGCTGTCCCAAAGGGTGCTCGGCATCCTCCGTGGAGCTTTCCATAGGGCAAGACCTAGAGACTAACAAGCCCCCCCCCCCCATCTGGTCCTGAGGACTCAAGACGGGATGGAAGTGGATACGCCTGGTGATCTAGCACACCTTCTACTAGCTTTGCAGGCTAGTACCCGGGAGACTTAATGGCTTCCCTCAACCCCGTCCGAAGACGTACCCGATCCCCACGGGTTTCGGGAACACACTGCCCCCTCGAGTCCATCCCAATCCGAACAACTCCCGAAGGAGGGGCTCGAAATTTCGGCCCGAGGTTCCTCTAGTAACGTCAGAGGTACCACGAGTGCTAAGGGTCCGCAGCGCCCCTACTTTGGCAGCTGAAAGGGACGGATCCCTTCACTAGCACACCACAGAGGCGAACTGAGATTTGAGAACTGCAATACTTTTACGTAATACAAGGGGCGTCCGGAAAGTAAGTTCTGTTTCAATTTATCACCGCTGCAGCGCTGCGATCGCAGTCCCGCACATGCGCGGTAGACGCTCTGTACCAAGGAGAAGAAACGTGCGCCATTGTGAGATCGCTCTCAGCCACGCATGCTTTGTTGTGCTTGTTTACAATGTCGGTGTTGGTTGAAAACCCCACCGCTTGTGAAATCAGATCTGTGATTCGTTTTCTAAATGCTAGGAAAGTGAAACCAATTGAAATTTTTCGGCAAATTTAGGATGTTTAATGGACAAAATGCGATGAGTGATACAATTGTGAGAAGATGGGTCCGATAGTTTAATGAAGGACGTAGTGAAGTGCACGATGAAGAACGAAGTGGGCGTCCATCTTTGGTTACAGAAGAACTGGTTCATGCTATTGATGACAAGATCCAGGAAAGCCCAAATCTCACGATCACTAGTTCATAAAATTGTTACCGAAAAACTGATGTTTTGTAAGCTTTGCTCACGTTGGGTGCCAAAGATTTTTACTGAGCAACTCAAAACAAAACGGATGGGTAGTGTACTTCAGTTTTTGACCCTACAGGGATTTGGCTGAGACGTGTTTGACCACCCCCCGTACAGCCCTGACCTCGCTCCTAGCGACTTTAATCTGCTTTTGCATCTCAAGTCTTTACTTGGCGGTCAACACTTCAACAATAACGAAGAGCTGAAAGAAAATGTTTCCAGCTGGTTGAAGACACAGGCGGCAAACTTCTATGAAGAAGTGCCTCGCTATGACAAATGCCTGCAAAATTTCGGCAGTTATGTGGAAAAGTAGTCTAAGAGTTGTAGAATTTTGGGCAATAAATAATTTTTCTGCATCTGTACACAATTTAATTTTATTACCAAACATAGCTTACTTTCTGGAAAGGTAGTTAAAGTGGCTCAAAAACTAAATTTGAGTCAGAAATCATTTTCCCTAAGTAGTACTTAAAGCACTTCAAAATTAGAAAGTACAGCCATATTGGTTTTTGTATCTTATTATAAGTTTTCGTTGTTAAGGGCATGTATGACTGAAATTTCATGAAAATCGTGAAAATAACGACTTTTTTTTATTTTAATTCTATAAAATAATTTAGACATTCCCGAATGTGAAAAATGCATAATTTGCCTCCGGACGCCATTTTTAAATGCTTATTTAAATGTCGGTGGCCTTTAAACTCTGTCAGAGTCACGCCCTCTTTTGCCTACATCCACATTCTTTGTCTGCTTTCCGTTCTTAAATTTTCAATTCAAGAAAAGAAAAATAAGGCTTTCAGACAAAATAGTTCCTAAAATGTTGCCAATATATCAGAGGCTGGCTTCTACAACATTACTAGAGAGGTGCAAAACAGGAAAAACACAGAATGCCAATGAATCTTTGCATCATGTCATATGGAATAAGTGCCCAAAGGAAGTTTTCATATCAAAACAAAAATTGGATCTTGCTGTTATTAAAAGCATCAGTGAGTTTAACATGGGTAGTCTTAAGTCATTGGAGCTGCAGCGAAATATCAGAGATGAAAGTGTAGTAGACTCAGCAATGAAAACTTCAGTGCAGCGAGATCAGACTCGTATCCTGCAAAGCAAGAAGCGAAGTTGTGCAGAAGAAAAGCAACATCTAAAGAAGAAAAAGGTGCAAAAAGCAGCAACAGAGGAGAGGAAAAAGAAATCTGAGGGTCCAACCTATCAGCCTGGTGGAATTTAATGTGAGTTATGCAATCAAATCTTTAATCGCTGTTTTCTCAATGTTCATATTTTCAGCATTTTTCTTCCTGTAAAATGCTCCTTGCGATGCAGTTTTTGTACTACTTTCATGAAATTTCCTACACAGGTTCAGAATATCATGAGGAATGGAAATTGCCCTAGGTTTTATTGTGAAATGTATATAAGCACATATTTTTAATTTTCAAACACAAAACTTACAGTTTTTTAGACAAAAAAAAGAATTTTTGTAAATTTAAAAATTTTTGGGACCTAAACTAAAGAAGACACAGAAAAACCCAGAGCAATTTCAAAAAGTATGTATATTATGAACATAGGGTTAAAATATTAGACCAAAATTCAAAATGTTTTGTCGCAAGGGACTTTTTAGTGACTTAACAAAAAACATACAAAATTTATCATAATTTCTAAACTGCTGGAGAAAAATGGTTTAAATTTAGGTTGTAACATGTTTACATTGTACTACACCTATGGTGTAAATTTGAAAAAGCTAGCATTATTAGTTCAGAATTTGAAAATTTCAGTCATACATACCCTTAAACAAAATGTAGATATATTTTACGTAAGAATCAATGATTATTGTTAAATCCAGGCAGTTACCTTTATGTTTTCATAAGACTTAGATTGGTTTCTTCTGTAGTTAAATTGATGTATAGCGTGTACCAAAAAAGGTTGAGTTGTTAACAAGCGTGAAACATGTTTGGCACAATACAAATGGCGTGTGTGGGATGATCTCTCCCATAATTCATAATGTTCACGAATAAACACAATGTCGAGGTCAAAACATCTTCATAATTAGTTAGCCTTAACCAGGAAGTATGTTACTCTTAACGAGAGGATAATAAATGTCAGAACATTTGTTTCTCATTTGCAGTATATTGTTACGTAAAATCAAGCCCTATTTGTCTATATATCTATGTAGGGTAAGTTAAACAACCACACAACCCATTTTTTAAACTCTTGCACTATTCTATCTGATTCAAATAGTGTATTAAACAACAAGTTTCATACAATAAATTACTATAATTTTGATAGGATTTTGACAGCCCATGTAGTTATTGCCTGCATTTGTTATATATAAAAATGGGAACAGCGATTTTAATTTAAATACTATATGTTTATAGTTATTTATGATGTACAGTGCGACCCATATAAATCTGAACCATATCAATAGGCCATAACCTTTGAATCAGTAATAGGACACACGTGTAACTTTGGGAGAATATAACACACAATTGGGAGATTGCATTACACTATTTACATCTCAGAGAAAATGTTGGAAGTGTCCTCCACCAGCATCTATACATTTTTGTACTCGTCTCACCATATTCTCTGAGGTTTTACGGAGAGTATCCTCGCCAATGTTACTTATTTCGGTTCGAATGGATTACATCAGAACATCAATTATATAGGTCAAAGCCTGCGGTGGTATTTGTACCGATTTATTTCATCTTCCACAAGGCTTCTCCGTTCACGTGGTTTGGTGTAAAAATCACTGAAAGATTAAATGCTGTCAAAAACTGAAGAATCTGATGCTCTGAATCATAGAAGCTTCTGAAGAAGAAGAAGAAAAACACTGAAATGTACACAGAATAATAAAAGGTGAATCCTTAAATTTGATGAAACAACTGAATGTTTTACGCTCGTAATGTAAAGCATTTAAGAGAACTTAAATATTTAAGGGAATGCAGCACCAAAATTGGCTAAAAATACGGGAAAAATATTTTTTGAACTAATAGAATACTTTGAACTTTATAGTATCATAATACAACTAAATTTATGAGTTTCAGGCATTTAAATACACTCACATGAATGTACTAAATTAATACATTTGAAATTAGTAGGCAAAGTTTCTGGTGGAATTTTGTGTGTTGTTATGATGGTTACTTCATACAATATGTGGCACCATGGAAACAAAACACTGGCCACAAACATTGAAAGAAATAGTGATGTTTATATTTTTATTTTTATATGAGTTTCTATCTTGGTCCTGATTTTATTGTGTTTCTTGATAAACTGCATACTGTTTATATGTAATTAATGAATTTTAGCGTCATTTAACATTTTTGAAAGTATTTTTTACATCAAAACGTGCATAAAACTGTTATATAGGTTATAGGTAAAACATTGTTTGAAACAATTGACATTATATTGACTGTGTACATAGTTAGGATCATGAATAGGCTAAACGATACATGAGAAGAAACACCTTAACATAATACAATGGGAACATTCTTGAGGCCTGATGTGGTAAGAAAACTAATGTCTGTGTACCAAAGGCTGGCATCAGATGAAATCCTAAGGAGATGTACTTTGGGGATCTGGGGCGCCACAGAACTTTTGAGATTATTCGATTACACTGGGCAACAATGAAGATGATTCGTGCTTTAAAATAGTGAATTTACATGTATTTCCATTTGCTGAATTCAGAAATCACTATAAAAATGATAGATTAGCTCTTGTTTTGAAGGTGAAGTGACATTTCATTTTTAGAGTGAAGCTATTAAGTTTGGGTGAAATTTTTATTGGGAGTTGGCACACCTGTCAAATAACAAAACACAATCAGAGAAAAATTTGGGCAATTAAGTGATTCAAAAGTTAAGGAAGGTATTTTTGTTGGACCACAAATAAGAGAACTTATAAAGTATCCTGCATTTGAACAGGCCACGCCGTGGTTAGACCGCTTGGCTCTCACCAAGGCGGACCGGGTTCGATCCCAGGCGACCGCAAAGTGAGATTTGAGCTGGACAACACAACGCTGGGGCGGGTTTTCTCCGGGACATCCGGTTTCCCTGACATCTCATTCCACTGGTGCTCCATCTTCATCTCATGCATCATCAGTGTCACCGCCTGCGGTGCCGTATGTGGTAAAAGCGGGCGTTAAACGCTACACATTTCATTTCATTTGCATTTGACCAAATTTTGGAGGAGAAAGTAAAGGAAGCTTGGGAAGCCTTCAAGGGTGTTATTCATGGATTTTTAGGCAACAAAAGAGATGACAACTACAAGCATTTGGTGACAGTGTTCCTGCAAAAATACCGTAACCTTGGATACAACAACATGTCCCTTAAGATCCATTTTCTCCACTCCCACCTAGACTTTTTCCCTCCTAGTTGTGGAGCTGTTAGTGATGAACATGGGGAGAGATTCCTTCAGGACATTTCTGTTATGGAACAAAGATATCAGGGCCGTTGGAATGAAGTAATGCTTGCGGATTACTGTTGGCCTTTGTATAGGGATTCTGCGGAACTCCATCACAAGAAGCAAGCTAAAAGACGACGAAGTCAATGGGCCACCACATGATTCTCTTCAGACACGACTATCTGCGAAGTATTTTTCCAGCAATTTAGAATTGTTAGCATATAATTACCAGTTTAAAAAATTAAATGCACTTTCATTTTTGTTAGCATGTGTGTACTTAAAATGTATCCTTTCTTCTCAATCCGTTAATATGTAATACTTCCACCTTATCATAGAAACTAGAGCTAATAAAATTTGTCATTGTCATATTTGTTTTTCTCAACCCAAAATTAGTAGGAATTGCCTCGTGAAGTGCTCGGAACATTAAAAAATTATGTTTTTGTTGTCCAGTAATATCAAAGAAGCTGGTTACAAGTTCCCTGGTATCATTAGATGTATGGTATGTTGCACCATCTTGCTGGAAATAACCTTCTCTCAATTCGATATCATCCAGCTGCTCCATAAATGTCTTGAAGATACCCATATAAACTTCAGTGTCTACAGTCATATCAAAGAAAATGGGAACAACGATCGTGGAAGCTGACACCGCACACCATACTTCAACCGTTTTATCAATTCTCCCAGAGCTTCTGAGGTCATTAAAACAAATTTATACATTCTACGAGTCTTCAAATGGAAATTAAGACCTACTGAAATAGTCCAGGTTTATATACTGTAATATCGTATCAAATTGCCATAGGAGATTGAAATATTGTCAGACGAGACCGCAAATCGATGTAATGATATGTATGTTGTATAACGTTTTATCTACTTTGATGAAGACCTGCATTGATTCTGTAGTCGATATGTTGATGTAGAGGGCCATGTACGAAACTAGGTCATTAGTATAGAACTACGGTAACTAAGGAAACATATAATTATACATTATTGCCAAAATGAGTGATTGCGATAGTGATGCTGAATTTGCAGGAAATGTATGTATTAATACAAGCGAAATGTCAAAATAGATACGAATCTGAACTGTGGTGAAAGAATAAAAATATTCCTAATAAGTCTGACAATTTTCTTATAGCTTATTTTGGTAAGAGAAGTGCAAAAGAGAAAGCTAGTTCCTTAAATAAGGCCTGAAGCTTTCTTCCACATATTCTCGGGAAGCAAGCGCCGTGGCTCAGTGATTAGACCGCTTGGCTGTCAGCAAGGCGGCCCGGGTTCGATCCCAGGCGACCGCAAAGTGAGATTTGTGGTGGACAACTTGGCGCTGGGGCGGGTTTTCTCCGGGATCTCCGGTTTCCCCTGCCATCTCATACCACCGGTGCTCCATCTTCATCTCATGTATCATCAGTGTCATCGCCTGCGGTGCCGTATGTAGTAAAAGCGGGCGTTAAACACTACACATTTTCGGGAAGCAAGCCAGGCGAAAAGACGATTAGAAATCGACGTTTCGGGGGCGTGCATCGCTCCCTTCATCAGGATATTTCAATAAATGTTATAACTACAAATGTATAACTGGATATAACACAAATATAAACAAAAACAAAACACTATCAATACTCGCATCACTGAACAAAGCAGTCTCCAGTAAATTTATTATTATTATTATTATTATTATTATTATTATTATTATTATTATTATTATTATTATTATTATTATTATTATTATTATTATTATTATTATTATTATTATTATTATTATTATTATTATTATTATTATTATTATTATTATTATTATTATTATTATTATTATTATTATTATTATTATTATTATTATTATTATTATTATTATTATTATTATTATTATTATTATTATTATTATTATTATTATTATTATTATTATTATTATTATTATTATTATTATTATTATTATTGTTATTGTTATTATTATTGTTATTATTATTATTATTATTATTATTATTATTATTATTATTATTATTATTATTATTATTATTATTATTATTATTATTATTATTATTATTATTATTATTATTATTATTATTATTATTATTATTATTATTATTATTATTATTATTATTATTATTATTATTATTATTATTATTATTATTATTATTATTATTATTATTATTATTATTATTATTATTATTATTATTATTATTATTATTATTATTATTATTATTATTATTATTATTATTATTATTATTATTATTATTATTATTATTATTATTATTATTATTATTATTATTATTATGTAATTTACGTCCTCCAACGTTAACTCATATCGGAAGATGTATGGAAGGGATGAAATGATGCTCAAATTAGTCCAGGGTCCATAGAGATTAGAGATTTGGAGCACGCTTAGCCGTGATGCTGGATTTCAGTTCAGCTCCTTTTGGAAACCGGCCTTAAAATGGAAATCCGTCGGCTTAAAAAGCCTAGATATACATAGCTTGATCACGAAGTTAAGTAGTTACGTTTGTTTGAGCTTATTAATGTTCCATACTCACGCCATCTCCTGACCTGGCATTTAATTTACTGAAAACTGTCTTTTGTTCAGTGATGTGAGTATTGGTAGTTTTCTCTTTGTTGACATTTGTGTTATATCCAGTCATATTCGAGGGTTGTTCAACAAAGAATGGTCACATTTTTTTGACAACGTACCTTTACTCATCTTCATAATTTTGATGGTCCTTCTCAGAATAGTCTCCCCTGAATGCGATACACTTGTCCCAGCGTTTCTGCCAGTCTTCAAAGACATGCTGGAAACCAGTTTTTGAGAGATCCTTCAAAATCGCGTGCACAGCCTTCACCACAGCTTCTGATGATGGATAATGCCTCCCACGAAGGCGTTTCTTTAAGTTAGGGAATAGAAAAAAGTCACATGGAGCTAAATCCGGACTATAGGGAGGGTGAGGGATGCCCTTCACGTTGATTTTTGCAAGATATTCAGCAACAACATTGGCAATATGCGGCCGCGCATTATCGTGGTGCAGCATCCAGCCAGATTCATGAAAATGTGGTCCTTTGCGCCTGATATGGACTTGCAATGTTTTCAGGACATCCCTGTAGTATTGTCCAGTTACTGATGTGTGTGCAGGTACAACATACTGATAAACCATTCCATGAATATCAAAGAACGAGATGACCATAACTTTCCCAGCAGAAGCAAAAGCAACCATTTTTGCTTTTTGGGTGGTTGGTGATGATCGGTGCCAAGGGCTACCGATCCGATTGCCGGCGTCACGCCCACTTACGCACGGCAGAGGTGGGTGATCATCCAACCGATACGGGGATGAGATGCGGACAGCATCTTGGCATACTCCAGCTGGAACGTTGGTTTTGGTGACCAGGGCCACTTACCTAACGTAAGATCTTCACTTTCCTCACAATGCTGACTGGGCAGCGGTCTTATACCGGGTAATTAAATTCCGTACCCCATGGGTGTGAGCGAACCGGGGCCGCTTTCCATTGCTAGGGAGCAGGGCATGCTGCCTTAGCCCGCTGCGCCACAGCGCAGGACATTGAAGAGCACTTGGGGGGTTAATAATGGGCATAATTTAATATTTATATATTCAGCATAAAGTGTTTGTCAATTTATCTGGGTCAAACCTGTTTACCCCCTTGAAATTCTGTCAACCCTAGTCCCACGAGACTCAGATTCGCAGATCGACAGCCGTCCTATCGGAGGACGAAGTAGTTTTTCTCAGAGCATATCAGCCTGCCATGCACCGCCGAGACTCCCGCCGATACTTCTACCCTGAAAGAGACCACCAGATGACAGATGATGTGATGAAATGGAGAGACAGGTAATTCAGGAAATATATTTAACCTACCCAGACTTGCCTCGCAACTGGGAAACCCCCTGAAAAAGTGCATGAGAGTAGTTGGTGCGCTACGGAAATCGAACTGGGGCTTCCCGATTGCCGGCCACAGAAGAAACCGCCTAAGATATCCGCTCGGACAATAATGTACTGCTACAAAAGTGTGGACAATAGTACGCTTTTTCTCTTTCATTCCCATGGATTTAGAACAGGCAGAGAATGTATAGATAATGTCTTTACAATAAAACAAACGAAGAAAATTTAATCTTGAAACCCATCTAACATTTATAGATCTAGAAAAGGCGTTCGACAAAGTTAACCGGTTATTGTTATGGGATATAGTATGTTAAAACCGATACCCACTACACTTAGTTAAAATTATTCAAAGCTTATACAGAAATACGAAATTGGTAGTGGAAATGGAAGGAAAAATAACAAATGAATTTGAAATAAACAAAGCATTCAATCAAGGATGTAGTCTATCTCCAATTTTTTTTTTTTTAATATATATTGGAATTCTATGGGCAAATTTGGAATTCTATGGGCTAAAAATGAACATTTAAGAAGGTTTGTATCATATCTAAATGAAAGAAAACAGAGTGTTGAAGTAGCTGTCTGTGATATTGGTTATGAAAAACAAACTTCGAACTGGAAAGTAGTAACTCATGGAGTACCCCAAGGTTCCGTGTTAGGGCCTTTATTATTTCTGATCTATATAAATGACCTCTCACTTTATATAAAGAACATTGCAAGTACAGTTCTTTTCGCTGATGATACTAGTGTCCTGGTGACCAGTACAAATTTAAACGAGTGTATAATTAAAATGAATTATGTTTTGAACTGTATGTCATGCTGGTTTAAAGCGAACAAATTATCTGTGAATCTAGACAAAACAAAAGTGGTCAATTTATAACCTATCGTACGTCACATACTGAAATAGATATCGGAATTAATGATGTTATTAGAAGAAATTGACAGCATAAAATTTCTGGGCCTTCAAGTGGACAGATGTTTAGATTTGAAAGCTCACATAAATTATATCTTACCTAAACTTAGCTCTGCCTGTTATGCTATCCAAGAGCTGGTTAATGTGAGTTCTAGTGACACACTTAAATTAGTATATTATCCATACTTTAACTCTATCATAGAATATGGAATATTATTTTGGGGCAACTCAGTAGAAAGTAAAAAAAAAAAAAAAAAAAAAAAAAAAAAATCTTATGCAAAAGAAGGTTATAAGAATCATTACTAACACCCACAACAGATGCTCCTATAAATATATTTTTACGAGATTGAAGATATTAACGCTTCCTTGCATGTATATATTCTCGATCCTAAAATTCTTTGTATGCAATCGTGCCTTATTTACGACAAATAATGTAATTCACAAAATAAACACTAGACAAAAGTATAATATCCATTATCACAGAGCTAAACTTTCTTACTTCCAGAAAGGTGTGTATTATGAAACTTTCAAAATATTTGGTGCACTTCCTAATATTCTTAAAGAAAAAGTTAATAATTTCGGTGCCTTTAAAAAGCTGTTAGAGAGTACCTTTGCTCTAAATCTTTTTATTCTGTACAAGATTATCTGAATGACAAATTATCCTGATAATGCTTCTGTAGCTCTGTAAGTAGTATCTAACTGTTCCAATGACAAATCATTACTTATAAATATTTGATGCATGTTGGAAGTTTATTTTTAATATATATGTATTTAAGAAATAACAAGAATGGTATCCATTGCAAAAAGGTTGAGACGTACTGGCATAAGACAAGTGAAAGCTGAATTAAAAAGTGTTTGATTTTGTATCATATATAATTATCCCTGCTTTGTTTTCCACATTGTTGTTCATATTGCCTGTATACTATAATATGTGTCTTATGTTAACTTTTGTACATATATTTGCTATTAAATTTTATGGTCAATGTTCACAGCCTTTTCTGGCTACAAGTGAACCTACTGAACGCAAATCAATCTAATCTAATCTGTATATAGATGAAATTATAATAGAATGGGAAAAAGTAGTGCATGAGGGGATTAGGTTAGGACAAGGAAGAGCAATAAACGCTCTACTATTTGCAGATGATATAGTTTTAATCTTTGACAAGGAAGATAGACTAAAGAAATAAATATATCAAATAAACCAAATTTGTAAAAAATATGATATGACAATCTCAAAGATAAAAAAAAAAAAGTAATGGCATTCCAGGGAAAATACCCAATAAGGACCAAAATTGTAGTAGAGGAAACTATAATAGAACAAGTATTGCACTTTCAATACCTTGGCTGTGATATAACATGTGAATCGGAAAATCAAGATATAAGGAATAAAATACAAAAATTCCAAGCAGTTTGCGGAACAATTAAGAGAACTCTCAGGAATAAAGCAAGGAAAGAAACTTAAATAAAATTCTACAAAGTGATGGCTATCCCAATACTAAACTATGGAAGTGAGGCATGGATAATAAGGGAAAAGAAGAAGAGATAAGTACAAGCTGCTGAAATGAGATTGTTACGATCAATCAAAGGATGTACAAGAGAAGATTATATTAGGAATTAAATTATTAGAAAATAATTAGAAGTACAGCCGTTACTATAAGAAATCTAAAAATACAAACATCACATGCCAAGAGAAAGAATACCAAAACAAGCCTTCAATTATAAACCAAGAGGACGAAGATCAATAGGACGCCCCCTAAAGAGATGGCTTCAGGAAATGTGAGACCGGAATAGGCTTAAGCCTAACCCGTGAAGGTAGAAGAAGAAGGAGAAGAAGAAGAACAAGAAGAAGAAGGAGGAGGAGGAGAAGAAAGAGAAGAAGAAGAACAAGAAGGAGAAGAAGAAGAAGAAGAAGAAGAAGAAGAAGAAGAAGAAGAAGAAGAAGAAGGAGAAGAATAAGGAGAAGAAGAAGAAGAAAAACAAGAAGAAGAAGAAGAAGAAGAAGAAGAAGAAGAAGAAGAAGAAAGAAGAAGAAGAAGAAGAAGAAGAAGAAGAAGAAGAAGAAGAAGAAGAAGAAGAAGAAGAAGAAGGAGAAGAAGGAGAAGAACAAGAAGAAGAAGAAGAAGAAGAAGAAGAAGAAGAAGAAGAAGAAGAAGAAGAAGAAGACAGAAGAAGAAGAAGAAGAAGAAGAAGAAGAAGAAGAAGAAGAAGAAGAAGAAGAAGAAGAAGAAGAAGAAGAAGAAGAAGAAGAAGAAGAAGAAGAAGAAGAAGAAGAAGAAGAAGAAGAAGAAGAAGAAGAAGAAGAAGAAGAAGAAGAAGAAGAAGAAGAAGAAGAAGAAGAAGAAGAAGAAGAAGAAGAAGAAGAAGAAGAAGAAGAAGAAGAAGAAGAAGAAGAAGAAGAAGAAGAAGAAGAAGAAGAAGAAGAAGAAGAAGAAGAAGAAGAAGAAGAAGAAGAAGAAGAAGAAGAAGAAGAAGAAGAAGAAGAAGAAGAAGAAGAAGAAGAAGAAGAAGAAGAAGAAGAAGAAGAAGAAGAAGAAGAAGAAGAAGAAGAAGAAGAAGAAGAAGAAGAAGAAGAAGAAGAAGAAGAAGAAGAAGATTCCCAATTTGAAAATAAACCAAACTCTACTTGACATGTCCAATTTGCGCAATGGTCGCCTGGTCATGTGCAAACAAGTTAGGTAAATACACACCGTCAGTTGTCTAAAATGTCACTCCTTGACATTTTTACACCAATTTCCAAACAATTTTGAGACTTACATAATAAAACAGACTAGCCAATAATAAGACCGAAAGATATCCCATGTCACCAACAGATTTGAAAGTTAGTGGTAGATGCTGAAATGTAGCACCATGGTGGGTACAGGAGCCGAACCTAGCACCTCCCGGTCTGCCAGAGCTGAACTCGAGGAGTGTCAGTCAGTTTATTTACTCAGTGGTCAACCTTGCCCCAGAGTTACGTCGGATCACCGTTTGGTCCGTCTGATATTGCCGCTGCACGACTTTCCGTGTGTAGGCGTGTGGTCATCACGACCCCATACAACCTGCTGCCAAGGTCGAGACAATTTGCTCTCTTGTCTCACCGCCATAAACAGATAATTACTCATTTTGCCTCTCTAAGGTGTTTTACTGAAGGATCTGTAATACTTGCCAGCACGTGTATGTCCCACTGCACCGAGGTACGCAACCCTCATGGTGGACTGATACCTAACAACGCGTTCAAATACAGTGATTTTATAAAAAGATTCCTATATGAGTGTCTTACCAAATTTCACATTTCACTTTAGCACTTTCGAGAGATGTGACACGCAAATTTTTAACAAAGCACTTATGCCAATTACAAAATAACCTCACATACATTTTTTCGAACTTCGACAATTTTCATTAAAATTTTACAAGTTTAAAATATTTTCTTGTAAAATAGCATTTATGTCTCCAATTTTCTTCCCCAAAACTGAGAAATTCTCTATAATCTGCCCGCTGCTATAGGGTAGCTGGCAACGTCTACCCTTACGTTCAAGATAAATCAAGCTTCATTCGTCGTCCGATATGACTTAACGTTGGAGGTTTTCTCTTATCCTGGAAGATGAATGTCTGGTAACTCTAAGCTCTATGTACGCTGTACTCATTTGAACATCATTTCATTCATCGTCCGATATGACTTAACGTTGGAGGCTTTCCCTTATCCTAAAAGATAAACGTCTGGTAACTCTAAGCTCTATGTACGCTGTACTCATTTGAACATCATTTCGTTCATCGTCCGATATGACTTAACGTTGGAAGTTTTCTCTTATCCTGGAAGATGAATGTCTGGTAACTCTAAGCTCTATGTACGCTGTACTCATTTGAACATCATTTCATTCATCGTCCGATATGACTTAACGTTGGAGGCTTTCCCTTATCCTAAAAGATAAACGTCTGGTAACCCTAAGCTCTATGTACCCTGTACTCATTTGAACATCATTTCGTTCATTCTCCGATATGACTTAACGTTGGAGGCTTTCTCTTTTCCTGAAAGATGAATGTCTGGTAACTCTAAGCTCTATGTACCCTGTACTCATTTGAACATCATTTCATTCATCGTCCGATATGACTTAACGTTGGAGGCTTTCCCTTATCCTAAAAGATAAACGTCTGGTAACCCTAAGTTCTATGTACCCTGTACTCATTTGAACATCATTTCATTCATTCTCCGATATGACTTAACGTTGGAGGCTTTCTCTTTTCCTGAAAGATGAATGTCTGGTAACTCTAAGCTCTATGTACCCTGTACTCATTTCAACATCATTTCATTCATCGTCCGATATGACTTAACGTTGGAGGTTTTCTCTTATCCTGGAAGATGAATGTCTGGTAACTCTAAGCTCTATGTACGCTGTACTCATTTGAACATCATTTCATTCATCGTCCGATATGACTTAACGTTGGAGGCTTTCCCTTATCCTAAAAGATAAACGTCTGGTAACCCTAAGCTCTATGTACCCTGTACTCATTTGAACATCATTTCGTTCATCGTCCGATATGACTTAACGTTGGAGGTTTTCTCTTATCCTGGAAGATGAATGTCTGGTAACTCTAAGCTCTATGTAAGCTGTACTCATTTGAACATCATTTCATTCATCGTTCGATATGACTTAACGTTGGAGGCTTTCCCTTATCCTAAAAGATAAACGTCTGGTAACCCTAACCTCTATGTACCCTGTACTCATTTGAACATCATTTCGTTCATCGTCCGGTATGACTTAACGTTGGAGGTTTTCTCTTATCCTGGAAGATGAATGTCTGGTAACTCTAAGCTCTATGTACGCTGTACTCATTTGAACATCATTTCATTCATCGTCCGATATGACTTAACGTTGGAGGCTTTCCCTTATCCTAAAAGATAAACGTCTGGTAACCCTAAGCTCTATGTACCCTGTACTCATTTGAACATCATTTCGTTCATCGTCCGGTATGACTTAACGTTGGAGGTTTTCTCTTATCCTGGAAGATGAATGTCTGGTAACACTAAGCTCTATGTACCCTGTACTCATTTGAACATCATTTCATTCATCGTCCGGTATGACTTAACGTTGGAGGTTTTCTCTTATCCTGAAAGATGAATGTCTGGTAACTCTAAGCTCTATGTACCCTGTACTCATTTGAACATCATTTCATTCATCGTCCGATATGACTTAACGTTGGAGGTTTTCTCTTATCCTGAAAGATGAATGTCTGGTAACTCTAAGCTCTATGTACTCTGTACTCATTTGAACATTTCATTCCTCGTCCGATATGACTTAAAGTTGGATGTTTTCTCTTATCCTTAAACATGAATGTCTTATAACTCTAAGCTCTATGTCCCCTGTACTCATTTGAACAACATTTCATTCATCGTCCGATATGTCTTAACGTTGGAGGTTTTCTCTTATCCTGAAAGATGAATGTCTGGTAACTCTAAGCTCTATGTACTCTGTACTCATTTGAACATTTCATTCCTCGTCCGATATGACTTAACGTTGGATGTTTTCTCTTATCCTTAAACATGAATGTCTGGTAAATCTAAGCTCTATGTATCCTGTACTCATTTGAACAACATTTCATTCATCGGCCGATATGTCTTAACGTTGGAGGTTTTCTCTTATCCTGAAAGAGGAATGTCTGGTAACTCTAAGCTCTATGTACCCTGTACTCATTTGAACATCATTTCATTCATCGTCCGATATGACTTAACGTTGAAGGTTTTCTCTTATCCTGAAAGATGAATGTCTGGTAACTCTAAGCTCTATGTACTCTGTACTCATTTGAACATTTCATTCCTCGTCCGATATGACTTAACGTTGGATGTTTTCTCTTATCCTTAAACATGAATGTCTGATAACTCTAAGCTCTATGTCCCCTGTACTCATTTGAACAACATTTCATTCATCGTCCGATATGTCTTAACGTTGGAGGTTTTCTCTTATCCTGAAAGATGAATGTCTAGTAGCTCTAAGCTCTATGTACTCTGTACTCATTTGAACATTTCATTCCTCGTCCGATATGACTTAACGTTGGATGTTTTCTCTTATCCTTAAACATGAATGTCTGGTAACTCTAAGCTCTATGTATCCTGTACTCATTTGAACAACATTTCATTCATCGTCCGATATGTCTTAACGTTGGACGTTTTCTCTTATCCTGAAAGAGGAATGTCTGGTAACTCTGAGCTCTATGTACCCTGTACTCATTTGAACATCATTTCATTCATCGTCCGATATGACTTAACGTTGGAGGTTTTCTCTTATCCTGAAAGATGAATGTCTGGTAACTCTAAGCTCTATGTACCCTGTACTCATTTGAACATCATTTCATTCATCGTCCGATATGACTTAACGTTGGAGGTTTTCTCTTATCCTGAAAGATGAATGTCTGGTAACTCTAAGCTCTATGTACCCTGTACTCATTTGAACATCATTTCATTCATCGTCCGATATGACTTAACGTTGGAGGTTTTCTCTTATCCTGAAAGAGGAATGTCTGGTAACTCTAAGCTCTATGTACCCTGTACTCATTTGAACAACATTTCATTCATCGTCCGATATGACTTAACGTTGGAGGTTTTCTCTTATCCTGAAAGATGAATGTCTGGTAACTCTAAGCTCTATGTACCCTGTACTCATTTGGACATCATTTCATTCATCGTCCGATATGACTTAACGTTGGAGGTTTTCTCTTATCCTGAAAGAGGAATGTCTGGTAACTCTAAGCTCTATGTACCCTGTACTCATTTGAACATCATTTCATTCATCGTCCGATATGACTTAACGTTGGAGGTTTTCTCTTATCCTGAAAGATGAATGTCTGGTAACTCTAAGCTCTATGTACTCTGTACTCATTTGAACATTTCATTCCTCGTCCGATATGACTTAACGTTGGAGGTTTTCTCTTATCCTGGAAGATGAATGTCTGGTAACTCTAAGCTCTATGTACGCTGTACTCATTTGAACATCATTTCATTCATCGTCCGATATGACTTAACGTTGGAGGCTTTCCCTTATCCTAAAAGATAAACGTCTGGTAACCCTAAGCTCTATGTACGCTGTACTCATTTGAACATCATTTCATTCATCGTTCGATATGACTTAACGTTGGAGGCTTTCCCTTATCCTAAAAGATAAACGTCTGGTAACCCTAAGCTCTATGTACCCTGTACTCATTTGAACATCATTTCGTTCATCGTCCGATATGACTTAACGTTGGAGGTTTTCTCTTATCCTGGAAGATGAATGTCTGGTAACTCTAAGCTCTATGTACGCTGTACTCATTTGAACATCATTTCATTCATCGTTCGATATGACTTAACGTTGGAGGCTTTCCCTTATCCTAAAAGATAAACGTCTGGTAACCCTAACCTCTATGTACCCTGTACTCATTTGAACATCATTTCGTTCATCGTCCGGTATGACTTAACGTTGGAGGTTTTCTCTTATCCTGGAAGATGAATGTCTGGTAACTCTAAGCTCTATGTACGCTGTACTCATTTGAACATCATTTCATTCATCGTCCGATATGACTTAACGTTGGAGGCTTTCCCTTATCCTAAAAGATAAACGTCTGGTAACTCTAAGCTCTATGTACTCTGTACTCATTTGAACATCATTTCATTCATCGTCCGATATGACTTAACGTTGGAGGTTTTCTCTTATCCTGAAAGATGAATGTCTAGTAGCTCTAAGCTCTATGTACTCTGTACTCATTTGAACATTTCATTCCTCGTCCGATATGACTTAACGTTGGATGTTTTCTCTTATCCTTAAACATGAATGTCTGGTAACTCTAAGCTCTATGTATCCTGTACTCATTTGAACAACATTTCATTCATCGTCCGATATGTCTTAACGTTGGACGTTTTCTCTTATCCTGAAAGAGGAATGTCTGGTAACTCTGAGCTCTATGTATCCTGTACTCATTTGAACATCATTTCATTCATCGTCCGATATGACTTAACGTTGGAGGTTTTCTCTTATCCTGAAAGATGAATGTCTGGTAACTCTAAGCTCTATGTACCCTGTACTCATTTGAACATCATTTCATTCATCGTCCGATATGACTTAACGTTGGAGGTTTTCTCTTATCCTGAAAGATGAATGTCTGGTAACTCTAAGCTCTATGTACCCTGTACTCATTTGAACATCATTTCATTCATCGTCCGATATGACTTAACGTTGGAGGTTTTCTCTTATCCTGAAAGATGAATGTCTGGTAACTCTAAGCTCTATGTACCCTGTACTCATTTGAACATCATTTCATTCATCGTCCGATATGACTTAACGTTGGAGGTTTTCTCTTATCCTGAAAGATGAATGTCTGGTAACTCTAAGCTCTATGTACCCTGTACTCATTTGAACATCATTTCATTCATCGTCCGATATGACTTAACGTTGGAGGTTTTCTCTTATCCTGAAAGAGGAATGTCTGGTAACTCTAAGCTCTATGTACCCTGTACTCATTTGAACATCATTTCATTCATCGTCCGATATGACTTAACGTTGGAGGTTTTCTCTTATCCTGAAAGAGGAATGTCTGGTAACTCTAAGCTCTATGTACCCTGTACTCATTTGAACATCATTTCATTCATCGTCCGATATGACTTAACGTTGGAGGTTTTCTCTTATCCTGAAAGATGAATGTCTGGTAACTCTAAGCTCTATGTACCCTGTACTCATTTGAACATCATTTCATTCATCGTCCGATATGACTTAACGTTGGAGGTTTTCTCTTATCCTGAAAGAGGAATGTCTGGTAACTCTAAGCTCTATGTACCCTGTACTCATTTGAACATCATTTCATTCATCGTCCGATATGACTTAACGTTGGAGGTTTTCTCTTATCCTGAAAGATGAATGTCTGGTAACTCTAAGCTCTATGTACTCTGTACTCATTTGAACATTTCATTCCTCGTCCGATATGACTTAACGTTGGAGGTTTTCTCTTATCCTGGAAGATGAATGTCTGGTAACTCTAAGCTCTATGTACGCTGTACTCATTTGAACATCATTTCATTCATCGTCCGATATGACTTAACGTTGGAGGCTTTCCCTTATCCTAAAAGATAAACGTCTGGTAACCCTAAGCTCTATGTACGCTGTACTCATTTGAACATCATTTCATTCATCGTTCGATATGACTTAACGTTGGAGGCTTTCTCTTATCCTGAAAGATTAAGGTCTGGTAACTCTAAGCTCTATGTACCCTGTACTCATTTGAACATCATTTCATTCATCGTCCGATATGACTTAACGTTGGAGGTCTTCTCTTATCCTGAAAGATTAAGGTCTGGTAACTCTAAGCTCTATGTACGCTGTACTCATTTGAACATCATTTCATTCATCGTTCGATATGACTTAACGTTGGAGGTCTTCTCTTATCCTGAAAGATTAAGGTCTGGTAACTCTAAGCTCTATGTACCCTGTACTCATTTGTACATCATTTCATTCATCGTCCGATATGCCTTAACGTTGGAGGTTTTCTCTTATCCTGAAAGATTAAGGTCTGGTAACTCTAAGCTCTATGTACCCTGTACTCATTTGAACATCATTTCATTCATCGTCCGATATGACTTAACGTTGGAGGTTTTCTCTTATCCTAAAAGATAAACGTCTGGTAACCCTAAGCTCTATGTACCCTGTACTCATTTGAACATCATTTCGTTCATCGTCCGATATGACTTAACGTTGGAGGTTTTCTCTTATCCTGGAAGATGAATGTCTGGTAACTCTAAGCTCTATGTACGCTGTACTCATTTGAACATCATTTCATTCATCGTTCGATATGACTTAACGTTGGAGGCTTTCCCTTATCCTAAAAGATAAACGTCTGGTAACCCTAACCTCTATGTACCCTGTACTCATTTGAACATCATTTCGTTCATCGTCCGGTATGACTTAACGTTGGAGGTTTTCTCTTATCCTGGAAGATGAATGTCTGGTAACTCTAAGCTCTATGTACGCTGTACTCATTTGAACATCATTTCATTCATCGTCCGATATGACTTAACGTTGGAGGCTTTCCCTTATCCTAAAAGATAAACGTCTGGTAACTCTAAGCTCTATGTACTCTGTACTCATTTGAACATCATTTCATTCATCGTCCGATATGACTTAACGTTGGAGGTTTTCTCTTATCCTGAAAGATGAATGTCTAGTAGCTCTAAGCTCTATGTACTCTGTACTCATTTGAACATTTCATTCCTCGTCCGATATGACTTAACGTTGGATGTTTTCTCTTATCCTTAAACATGAATGTCTGGTAACTCTAAGCTCTATGTATCCTGTACTCATTTGAACAACATTTCATTCATCGTCCGATATGTCTTAACGTTGGACGTTTTCTCTTATCCTGAAAGAGGAATGTCTGGTAACTCTGAGCTCTATGTATCCTGTACTCATTTGAACATCATTTCATTCATCGTCCGATATGACTTAACGTTGGAGGTTTTCTCTTATCCTGAAAGATGAATGTCTGGTAACTCTAAGCTCTATGTACCCTGTACTCATTTGAACATCATTTCATTCATCGTCCGATATGACTTAACGTTGGAGGTTTTCTCTTATCCTGAAAGATGAATGTCTGGTAACTCTAAGCTCTATGTACCCTGTACTCATTTGAACATCATTTCATTCATCGTCCGATATGACTTAACGTTGGAGGTTTTCTCTTATCCTGAAAGATGAATGTCTGGTAACTCTAAGCTCTATGTACCCTGTACTCATTTGAACATCATTTCATTCATCGTCCGATATGACTTAACGTTGGAGGTTTTCTCTTATCCTGAAAGATGAATGTCTGGTAACTCTAAGCTCTATGTACCCTGTACTCATTTGAACATCATTTCATTCATCGTCCGATATGACTTAACGTTGGAGGTTTTCTCTTATCCTGAAAGAGGAATGTCTGGTAACTCTAAGCTCTATGTACCCTGTACTCATTTGAACATCATTTCATTCATCGTCCGATATGACTTAACGTTGGAGGTTTTCTCTTATCCTTAAAGATGAATGTCTGGTAACTCTAAGCTCTATGTACTCTGTACTCATTTGAACATTTCATTCCTCGTCCGATATGACTTAACGTTGGATGTTTTCTCTTATCCTGAAAGATGAATGTCTGATAACTCTAAGCTCTATGTCCCCTGTACTCATTTGAACAACATTTCATTCATCGTCCGATATGTCTTAACGTTGGAGGTTTTCTCTTATCCTGAAAGATGAATGTCTGGTAACTCTAAGCTCTATGTACCCTGTACTCATTTGAACATTTCATTCCTCGTCCGATATGACTTAACGTTGGAGGTTTTCTCTTATCCTGAAAGATGAATGTCTGGTAACTCTAAGCTCTATGTACCCTGTACTCATTTGAACATCATTTCATTCATCGTCCGATATGACTTAACGTTGGAGGTTTTCTCTTATCCTGAAAGATGAATGTCTAGTAGCTCTAAGCTCTATGTACTCTGTACTCATTTGAACATTTCATTCCTCGTCCGATATGACTTAACGTTGGATGTTTTCTCTTATCCTTAAACATGAATGTCTGGTAACTCTAAGCTCTATGTATCCTGTACTCATTTGAACAACATTTCATTCATCGTCCGATATGTCTTAACGTTGGACGTTTTCTCTTATCCTGAAAGAGGAATGTCTGGTAACTCTGAGCTCTATGTACCCTGTACTCATTTGAACATCATTTCATTCATCGTCCGATATGACTTAACGTTGGAGGTTTTCTCTTATCCTGAAAGATGAATGTCTGGTAACTCTAAGCTCTATGTACCCTGTACTCATTTGAACATCATTTCATTCATCGTCCGATATGACTTAACGTTGGAGGTTTTCTCTTATCCTGAAAGATGAATGTCTGGTAACTCTAAGCTCTATGTACCCTGTACTCATTTGAACATCATTTCATTCATCGTCCGATATGACTTAACGTTGGAGGTTTTCTCTTATCCTGAAAGATGAATGTCTGGTAACTCTAAGCTCTATGTACCCTGTACTCATTTGAACATCATTTCATTCATCGTCCGATATGACTTAACGTTGGAGGTTTTCTCTTATCCTGAAAGATGAATGTCTGGTAACTCTAAGCTCTATGTACCCTGTACTCATTTGAACATCATTTCATTCATCGTCCGATATGACTTAACGTTGGAGGTTTTCTCTTATCCTGAAAGAGGAATGTCTGGTAACTCTAAGCTCTATGTACCCTGTACTCATTTGAACATCATTTCATTCATCGTCCGATATGACTTAACGTTGGAGGTTTTCTCTTATCCTTAAAGATGAATGTCTGGTAACTCTAAGCTCTATGTACTCTGTACTCATTTGAACATTTCATTCCTCGTCCGATATGACTTAACGTTGGATGTTTTCTCTTATCCTGAAAGATGAATGTCTGATAACTCTAAGCTCTATGTCCCCTGTACTCATTTGAACAACATTTCATTCATCGTCCGATATGTCTTAACGTTGGAGGTTTTCTCTTATCCTGAAAGATGAATGTCTGGTAACTCTAAGCTCTATGTACCCTGTACTCATTTGAACATTTCATTCCTCGTCCGATATGACTTAACGTTGGAGGTTTTCTCTTATCCTGAAAGATGAATGTCTGGTAACTCTAAGCTCTATGTACCCTGTACTCATTTGAACATCATTTCATTCATCGTCCGATATGACTTAACGTTGGAGGTTTTCTCTTATCCTAAAAGATGAATGTCTGGTAACTCTAAGCTCTATGTAACCTGTACTCATTTGAACATCATTTCGTTCATTGTCCGATATGACGGCGTTGGAGGTTGTAAATTAAAAGAAGGAAATCTAATTTCTCCTAGTGTGGAATACAAATTCTACTGTATTGCTTGCGACAATTGTTTCTTGAATGTTTCTTGCAATTATGTAATATAATATTTTCTATGTTTATAAATAAGGCTGAAAACTTTTGTAATCTGCAGAGGAACACACAGGCAAGCTCCTTTTTCCCAGGAGCTGTGGAGGACGGATCTAAGGATGGCGTAATAAAGCACTGGAATGAAGAAAGGTAACTAAATTAACATCAGGTAGTGCAGCAAGGGGAGAAATAAAGTAAGAACAATTACGGAGTTTGACAGAAGAATTATAAACCTAATGAAGACAAAGAAAGTGGCTAACGAGAGTAAAGAATGGCGAGGATGAGATTAAAGAGAACAGTCTACTTTGGCGGCTTATGGGGAGATTAAAGACGTTATTCTGCTAATATTAAGTTTATTAAGTTCATCGCCTTAATCTCAAAAAGTATTCTTTTCCGTTATCAACCTTAAGGGGCGACGTACGAGAAAATGTTCAAAAAAAACTATTTTTTTATTGTTTTGTAAAATAGTATATAGTGTTAGCTATCAAACACCAAAATATTATGACTGCATGTGGACTGTATGTAACTTTAAAAAATTAAAAGCCCTAGTGTTGCATAATAGCAT
Source organism: Mantis religiosa (assembly GCA_030765055.1). Taxonomy (NCBI): domain Eukaryota; kingdom Metazoa; phylum Arthropoda; class Insecta; order Mantodea; family Mantidae; genus Mantis; species Mantis religiosa. The sequence continues at coordinate 196,066,102 of CM060953.1, forward strand.
AGTATCAACACATAGTCTTGCATCAGCTGTCTTGGAATCTATAAAGCCCACCTACCAATTCTTAACACACCCAGACTTGCTAAACAAATGTCTCTATGGAGAGACACAAAACCCAAATGAAAGCCTCAACAGTTTGATATGGAAAAGGTGTCCCAAAACATCATTTGTGTCTTCCATAGCGGTGAAAATTGCTACATTTGATGCTGCAATAGTGTTTAATGATGGGAATGTTGGTAGAAAGAAAGTTATACATCAGTTAGGGTATCAACCTGGTGTGTTTATGGAAACAATTTTGCAGAGTATTGACAACATTCGCATCGCTGGTGCAGAAAGAGCTATGAAATTAATGCAGAAAGAAGCAAGACAGAAGAGGAATTTAAAAAGAAAGGCTGAAGAAGACCAGAATGAGGATACAGACTATGGATATGGGAAGTTCTGACTTAATATTAAAAGGCAAACTGAATAATACTTATTGTATTTTAATTTCCTTTCTCCGTAACTTGCATTTTCTACAACTTCAACCCATTTTTCTTTCAAACTACTTCATCTACAGTGATGTAATTTAGCACACAACTATCTTATGCCACAATGAACATTTTGTTGGTTCTAGAATTTAAGATTAAGCTCCAGGTGGAATGTGATAATACAAAATATATGATATTATTTTAATTTTTAAAGGATGCATATGATTAACATTTTTTTTAAATTCTACACAGCTTCAATAAGAAATATAAATCCAAGAAATTCATTTTTAGTGTGTTTTAAAATAACGTACATTTCAGAAAGATAGCATATGTGAATTTTGAAAAAAGGGGCTTAAGTTTGTAAATATCTCTCCATATAGAAAAAAATATGTAGCATTAGTTATAAACAATGGAAAATAATGCAAAAATTGTGCACACCAACTGTATTATCTTAAACGAGTATACTAAGTTTGTATATAGGAAAAAATATGTAGCATTAGTTATAAACAATGGAAAATAATGCAAAAATTGTGCACACCAACTGTATTATCTTAAATGAGTATACTAAGTTTGTATATAGGAAAAAATATGTAGCATTAGTTATAAACAATGGAAAATAATGCAAAAATTGTGCACACCAACTGTATTATCTTAAACGAGTATACTAAGTTTGTATATAGGAAAAAATATGTAGCATTAGTTATAAACAATGGAAAATAATGCAAAAATTGTGCACACCAACTGTATTATCTTAAACGAGTATACTAAGTTTGTATATAGGAAAAAATATGTAGCATTAGTTATAAACAATGGAAAATAATGCAAAATTTGTGCACACCAACTGTATTATCTTAAATGAGTATACTAAGTTTCACTTCTATAACTTGAAAACTTTGGATGTTATGGCTATTTATGTAAGACCCTGAATATTTGCATACGTCCTCCCTTAAAACTATATCATTCCTAAATTAGTTTTAGGTCGTCTGTTTACAACGGAAACTTGACATTCTCGGCTGTATAAATCACAAGAACTGTTACTTCAATTTACTTTATTCTACAATATTAGCAACTAATAATACAGAGTGGATAAGAAGTATGGATCAATTCTTGTAACTGCGGTGTTACAACTCTGTGAAGTGATTTTTTTTTAGAAAACGTGCCTTTTTTCAAAACAAGAAAGATGCCCTCAAATTACTAAGATTATAAATAAAGGTGTGAGTTGGATAACCTTTCAAGCTGCAATTATTATGTGTTTCAAATGAGAAGAGTTGTCGCCTGTAGGCAATCAGATGCGTTGGAGCCTTCAGCGTCGTCACCTCGTTAGCGCCACTCTTTATATTTCCCTCTCTCTCGCTCACTTGCCAGTCTTCTTGGCGCTAGAAGTAAGAAAATGCAAACTGAATTTTCCAAAGTTTTATAATAAAGCAGTTGTGGAAACGTAGAGTCAGAATGAAAAATTCAATACCACAGCCGGGATTTGAACCACGGATCTTCTGGTTTCCGGCCAGCCGCTCTAACACTGAGCTACTATGGCCAACGTGCCCATATGACATTAAATTCTCCAACTGACTCGTATTTTCCCGGATGGATATTCGTAAATTACGCAAATGTTTCAAATATTTAGTTTAAAGTTAATTGTAGTTTATGAATTACTTATTTTTCTAATCCAACGAAAATACCAGCGGTGCATCCGTATAGCTGTGAATGTTACTTACGTTAAGAGATAATTCGTCATTGTCATTGTCTTCATCGTCTGAGTACTGCAAATTTATGATGATAGGTTCCAAAATCTCGTTACGTGCTATTTCTTTCCAAAAATCGTCTTCTTGTAGTTTATCTGATGTCTCACGCAGTTTTCCCAGTCTTGTAATGTTCCTTGTTAATTTCTTCGTGAATAAGTCGTTCAACGTCAGTCAGTTTAAAAATATTATTTCTGTTTGCAATATAATTTGAGCCCACATTAACTCTATTGAATTGTTCTAGCAGTAGTAAGAAGGGGAGAAGGTGGATCGTATCTCAGTGGTCCAGCTTATAAACTTTTTCATGGAAGAGTAACTGAATAATACTGCTTTAAACTCTCTAGAGTAAATAGAGATTACGAACCATTCATAAACAAAGATATTATGTGGCCAGACACGTTCTGCCAGACCAGCAAGAAGTGTATCGTTTCCTCTCATCAAATTTAACAAACACCTTGGCTTATTCAAAGTACATATTTCTTTTATCACGTTTGTCAAATGTTTACGTTTCAGTTCTGAGTAATTTCAAATATTCGTTCACGCATACATGCCAACCAATAATGATATTCATTACAGTATTTACGTCGCAAGCATTGTTATAATATAATGGTATCTGTTTTATTTATTTGTATTAGGAAAACTATTTGAACTAAAACTATTGGATTTTTACAGTTATGTTAAATACATTACTCTCAACCTTCCTCACGGATCAGTTCTAGAACATCTAGTAGATCTTGTAAAACATATCCCTTCACTAAACTTTAGTGCAGTCCATATAAACCTGAACAATTTAAAAAGGTCATAGCCATTGAAGCAATAATAGGACACACGTACAACTTTGGGAGAATATAATACACAATTGGGAGATTACATTACACTATTTACATCTCAGAGAAAATGTTGGAAGTGTCCTCCACCAGCATCTATACATGTTTGTGCTCGTCTCACCATATTCTCTGAAGTTTTACTGAGAGTATCCTCGACAATGTTACTTATTTCGGTACGAATGGATTCCTTGGGAACATCAATTGTCCGTGGTCTATTCCTGTACACTATATTTTTTGATACTCCCACAAGAAGAAGTCCAGTGTGTTAGGTCAGGAGATCTTGCTGGTCACAGAGCTTTTGAGAATATTCGATTATCAAAGAAACTGGTTACAAGTTCCACGATGACATTAGATGTATGGCACGTTGCTCCATCTTGCTGGAAATAACCTTCTGTCAATTCGATATCATCCAACTGCTCCACAAATGTCTTGAAGATACCCATATAAACTTCAGTGTCTACAGTCGTATCAAAGAAACTGGTTACAAGTTCCATGGTGTCATTAGATGTATGACACGTTGCTCCATCTTGCTGGAAATAACCTTCTCTCAATTCGATATCATCCAACTGCTCCACAAATGTCTTGAAGATACCCATATAAACTTCAGTGTCTACAGTCGTATCAAAGAATCTGGTTAAAAGTTCCATGGTGACATTAGATGTATGACACGTTGCTCCAGCTTGCTGGAAATAACCTTCTCTCAATTCGATATCATCCAGCTGCTCCAAAAATGTCTTGAAGATACCCATATAAACTTCAGTGTCTACAGTCTTATCAAAGGAACTGGTTACAAGTCCCATGGTGTCATTAGATGTATGGCACGTTGCTCCATCTTGCTGGAAATAACCTTCTCTCAATTCAATATCATCCAGCTGCTCCACAAATGTCTTGAAGATACCCATATAAACTTCAGTGTCTACAGTCGTATCAAAGGAACTGGTTACAAGTCCCATGGTGTCATTAGATGTATGGCACGTTGCTCCATCTTGCTGGAAATAACCTTCTCTCAATTCGATATCATCCAACTGCTCCACAAATGTCATGAAGATACCCATATAAACTTCAGTGTCTACAGTCGTATCAAAGAAACTGCTTACAAGTTCCATGGTGTCATTAGATGTATGGCACGTTGCTCCCTCTTGCTGGAAATAACCTTCTCTCAATTCGATATCATCCAGCTGCTCCACAAATGTCTTGAAGATACCCATATAAACTTCAGTGTCTACAGTCGTATCAAAGGAACTGGTTACAAGTCCCATGGTGTCATTAGATGTATGGCACGTTGCTCCATCTTGCTGGAAATAACCTTCTCTCAATTCAATATCATCCAGCTGCTCCACAAATGTCTTGAAGATACCCATATAAACTTCAGTGTCTACAGTCGTATCAAAGGAACTGGTTACAAGTCCCATGGTGTCATTAGATGTATGGCACGTTGCTCCATCTTGCTGGAAATAACCTTCTCTCAATTCAATATCATCCAGCTGCTCCACAAATGTCTTGAAGATACCCATATAAACTTCAGTGTCTACAGTCGTATCAAAGGAACTGGTTACAAGTCCCATGGTGTCATTAGATGTATGGCACGTTGCTCCATCTTGCTGGAAATAACCTTCTCTCAATTCAATATCATCCAGCTGCTCCACAAATGTCTTGAAGATACCCATATAAACTTCAGTGTCTACAGTCGTATCAAAGGAACTGGTTACAAGTCCCATGTGTCATTAGATGTATGGCACGTTGCTCCATCTTGCTGGAAATAACCTTCTCTCAATTCAATATCATCCAACTGCTCCACAAATGTCATGAAGATACCCATATAAACTTCAGTGTCTACAGTCGTATCAAAGAAACTGGTTACAAGTCCCATGGTGTCATTAGATGTATGGCACGTTGCTCCATCTTGCTGGAAATAACCTTCTCTCAATTCGATATCATCCAACTGCTCCACAAATGTCATGAAGATACCCATATAAACTTCAGTGTCTACAGTCGTATCAAAGAAACTGGTTACAAGTCCCATGGTGTCATTAGATGTATGGCACGTTGCTCCATCTTGCTGGAAATAACCTTCTCTCAATTCGATATCATCCAACTGCTCCACAAATGTCATGAAGATACCCATATAAACTTCAGTGTCTACAGTCGTATCAAAGAAACTGGCTACAAGTCCCATGGTGTCATTAGATGTATGGCACGTTGCTCCATCTTGCTGGAAATACCCTTCTCTTAATTCGATATCATCCAGCTGCTCCACAAATGTCTTGAAGATACCCATATAAACTTCAGTGTCTACAGTCGTATCAAAGAAACTGGTTACAAGTCCCATGGTGTCATTAGATGTATGGCACGTTGCTCCATCTTGCTGGAAATAACCTTCTCTCAATTCGATATCATCCAGCTGCTCCACAAATGTCTTGAAGATACCCATACAAACTTCAGTGTCTACAGTCGTATCAAAGGAACTGGTTACAAGTCCCATGGTGTCATTAGATGTATGGCACGTTGCTCCATCTTGCTGGAAATAACCTTCTCACAATTCGATAACATCCAGCTGCGCCACAAATGTCTTGAGGATAGCCATATAAACTTCAGTGTCTACAGTCATATCAAAGAAAATGGACGTTTCAGACAATTGCTAGTGTTGAGAAATCTCCCAGGGCCACGGAGATCATTAAAACAAATTTCTACATTCTCGAGCTTATAAGTGGAAATTGTGGCCTATTGAAGTGGTCCAGGTTTATATGGATCGCACTGCATTGTTCCATAAGGTTTACATACCCCGTATTCTTTTTCGTGTTGACATCAAACTCCAACTGAAAATATATACTTTAAATTTAGGAAACTGGATATTATAATAATTTTAAAATAATTTGTATTAATGTGTAACTAACAAACTAACAGGGATTGGCTTACTTTTGATTTATATAGATAGTAAAAATTATATACAACTTTAATAATTTTCTTCTAACTTACAACTGGTTTCGGAAAATGTACGTACGTTCTTCTTATACAATTGTTAACCAAATGTTTGTGCTATATATCCAACTGAATGTTTTACGTAATATAGATGTGCACTTGGCTGATTTCCTTTTGTATTGCAGACGTTGATAATAAAGAATATAGGATTATTTCCCTTAATGTTATAACAAATTTTAATTAAAACCTATAAGAAGTTATTTAGTTTTACTTAGGGATTTACTTTAGTATCAACATTTAATTTGTCATCAACACTAACAACAAAATGTTTTTATAGTAAAATGAACAAAAAGTGATGTAAAGCTCGTCTGTATTTGTAAAAACCAGTAAACTATATCATTAGAGAGAATCCAGCTTGCTTCCAGTAGCACCAACGTATGAAGTGAAACTTCCCTAGGTTTTCCAAGTAAAAAGTTTGGGAAGTAAAGTCGGTGGCCACGTGAGGTGCCTATGAACAATAATAAGTTATCTTTTACGCCTAATACGGAATGGCAAGCTGAGAAATACAGAAATGAAAAGGCCTTCTTATATAGAAACAAATCTAATTTAGCTGGGACAGAAAATAAGCACAACTTCTGAAATGTACTGATTAAGCAATAAAAATGAAAAAATAAAGAATGTATAGACCAAAGATAGAAGAAGACATATGGAATAGAAATGAAAAAAAAAATTACAACATAATATTCATAGCATCAAAGTCAAAAGTGTAAAAAATTATTATAATACTGTAGCAGGAATTGTGGCTATTATATACGGCACCTAACCTCTGTTTCATATAACCTTGCCCCGCTGACATGTCTCACTCCGCGTGCGACTAACTTCCCCCTCACCCTAATTCGCTAATGCTTTTGCGCTATAGGTCATAGGCGGTGCCTTCCCGTCACATTTAAAACTACAGTAAACGTCATAATAACTGCCGGTAAGATAACGTACAAATAAGAATATGAAGGCATGCAAAAATAATGAAGTTTATAATGAAACTGAGCAAGTTGAAACTGAATGGATGAGCAATAAAATTGGAACAAGTTTATAATGAAAGGCCTTCGGCCTTTTCCACTGGGATTTTTTAAAACCAGCACACATACCTTACAAAAATGCTTGTCTTTCTGTCTTAAAAGTCGTGTCAGGCCATACTTGTCGTGTGTCCTTCATTCATCCAAGTCTCGTCAAGGTAGTATATTTTGCGATTTGGACAATTTGATTGTCCTTAAAGAACGTCTTCGCCACACAGCAATATCGTCCCTGGAGTGGTAAGTTTTCCTGTTGTCTCAATTTCATGTCGCGATGTTCCTACACCTGTAAGTTCAGAGCACAGCTGTTCGACTTCTCTCTCTGACAAAGACGGATTCTCTGTGAATTCATTAAACAGATGCAACACAATTATTTTTTCGCCGCTTTGTAAAGGTTTTCCCTTGCGATGTTTCAGCGAAAAACTGACGGTAGACTCTGCCATTATACATATAATAAGTACACACTCAATAAACGATCAATAAAATAATTTAGCTCTCGCACTCGGCACAACACACCTTCGAATGGCGATATATGACTAATCCAGTTCAAAACAAGGTCAGTGATAAAAGTCATATAAACAAATATGTCATCACTACCGCTAAATCACGTGATATCGTGTCATGTGCTTGAGAGCAAAGGAACCTCCTCTTTACTTCGTTTAAGAATTAACATGCATTTCAGATAAATCAACTATGTTGTGTAATATATTTAATTAAAACAGTTACGAAAATATAAACCTGACAGTTCTCTTCCAACATATAAAGATATGTCACCATGTTAAATAACGAACTAAATTTTACTGCACAACAGTCTATACTACAACAGCAGCCAATGAGAGGTGATAAGGTCACGTGACCGTTAAGAGATACGGGGCAAGCTTATGTGAAACAAGGATTTCACTATCTCGAAGTCTCAAGTTGAGAAGACTTTTTAATACGATTTTCAAATGGAAAGCTGGTGTAAATTGGGGAGTCAAAGTTCTCGTAGATTTACTCGAAATTCCTGAGCTGCTTAACGATTAATATTATTCTCTTCAGGGCGTAGTCAAAGATGACAGAGAAAGTAAAATGGTGTACAAATAAAATAACAATAATTCTCCTTTTCTTCTCACAATTGTAATTTAATTTGATTTTCTTTAAAACACTGAACTCTTTTATTATCGTTGATCTTACTTAGTTTTAAAACTTTATAAGTTGCATTTTCAAAACTTCATGCACCACAACGTTTCTGCAAAACTCTCTGATACTATCACACACGTCCGTATTGATCTGAATCTAAATGCAGAAGAAAGTCACTTTCTCCAGTCTTGGTTTTCATATCTTTTGCGTTACTATGGAAATCAACATTCCGCTGTTCATTCATAGAACAAATAATCACAATCATATTTATACTTACACTTTGTATAATTCTTCTCTTAAATAACCTTTCACGACTGTTCAATATTAAAGTCAATTTTAAGTAAAGATAAATATAATATAAATATACCACACCGTCTCCTTAAATATACCACTGAAAACCATATCATTCCACCCTTCCAATTTGGATTTCGTTCTAGACATTCTACCTCTCACCAACTACTACGTTTAACACAAACAGTAATTCATGGTTTTGAGCAACGAAAGTACACAACCGCCCTGTTCCTCGACGTAGCACATGCCTTTGATAAAGTTTGGCATGAGGGGTTAATCTTCAAACTGTATAGCATTGGACTTCCACAGTATCTGCTCACTACCATTTGTAGTTTTCTATCAGATCGCACATTTACTGTTCGCATTGGTGGCATGGAGTCATCTCAGCGCCATATTACAGCAGGAGTTCCTCAGGGATCCATATTGGCGCCAATCTTATTTAGTATCTATACCTATGATCTTCCTGACTTGGCCCCTACCTCCATAGCCTTATACGCTGGTGATACTGTTTTATATCATTCCGGCACAGATCTCCCTACAACTATTCACACGCTACAAACCTCTCTTGACTGCCTCGTTGAATGGTTCGATACTTGGCGCATACGTCTAAACACTCAAAAGACCGCAGCTAAGATTTTTAGCTTACGTCGCATCTCCAACTCTCCCGAATTGCATATTAAGCATGAATCAATTCCCTGGCTACCTCCTACCACCTCCGTCAAATACCTTGTAGTAATGCTGGACACTAAACTTACGTGGCGAGCCCATATTGATCGACTTATCTCGTTGGCATCAGGACGACTTTCAAAACTTGGCCCGCTACTTCACAGACACACTCCTCTTGGGATTGAATGCTCTCTGCTTCTCTACAAATCTCTTGTCCGGCCACTTATCACATATGCTTCCCAGGTATGGGGTTCGGCTAGCAACACTCATCTCCGAAGGCTACAGGTCCTGCAAAATCGATTTATGCGCATCGCCATGGATGCCCCTTGGTACGTAAGAAATCAACAACTGCTTAAAGAACTTGGTCTCCTTCCTCTTCACCAGTACATACGTCAGATCGCCTCCCGCTTCTTTTCAAACCTGCCAGATGTTCCAGGAGCTGTGATGTACGACATCGGCGTACGAACCCGCCAGCCCACGCGCCTGAAGAGATGACTCCCACAGGATCTCCTCCTTAGTGACTCTGATTGAAAAAACAACTATGAATATTGTTTCACAATGACTGTTGTTCTTATCTCTTTGATTACTTGTTTGTTTTAATTAACTTATTTTTCTCTTGTTTCACAGTGTTAAGAAGATAATAGGAGCCAACTTGGTTTTCCTTACATGTTATTGTATAGTTCATAGAGATTCAATTAGCCAACAAGGATCTGTAAAGCATGTACTGCTGATCGATCATTGAATAAAATAAAAAAAAATAAAAAAAAACACTTTGTATAATTATTCTCTGAAATAACCTTTCACGACTGTTCAATATTAAAGTCAATTTTAAGTAAAGATAAATATAATATAACTGTTTCAAAACTTACTTCCTGTAAGTGCAGTAGAACCTCGTTTACTCGATTTAACTATGACCACGGTCGGTCCGAGTTAACGAAAATCTGGGTTATCGAGAAAATGATGGAAAGACGGTAATAACATGTACAACACCGAAATATTCTTTTATTTTTTATTCATCATAGTTTCACATAAAACACATAGACTGTATGTACTGTAATAGTCTATGTGTTTGTAATGTACTACAAACTAGTCGGTAGTAAAAAGGCAGCGAGCTTCTACTGTTTTGTGTGTGCGTGCGTGCGTGTGTGTGTGTGTGTGTGTGTGTGTGTGTGTGTGTGTGTGTGTGTGTGTGTGTTTTACGTCCTCCAACGTTAAGTCATATTGAAGGATGAATGGAATGGGTGAAATATTGCTCAAATGAATCCGGGGTCCATGGAGCTTAGAGTTACCAGACATTGGTCTATTAGGATAAGGGAAAACCCTGGAAAAACTTTATCCAGGTAACTCACCCTAACCGAGATCTGAACTCAGGACCTATTGAACGTGATACAGACATGCTACCATCTACGCTACCGAGGCGGGCTCTGAACCTGAATGCTCTTCATTTTCAGTAACAATGAATAATGCAATAATATCTTCTTCTGTAATTGGTTTATAACCTCCATCATTGGCAGTGTCTAATTTATCAACATCGGAACAGCCATCGATATTTTTAAAGAGTCTATAAAATCTTCTTCCACAGTTATATCTTCTTCTTCTTCTTCTTCTTCTTCTTCTTCTTCTTCTTCTTCTTCTTCTTCTTCTTCAATCTTGTTTTCTGGGACATATCAGGCCACAACATGTTCCATGACTTTATCAGTTTCTCTACCAACCTGGTTCCAAACAGGTGAGGTGAGTACAATAAATTGGCTCGCTGGCGAGAGAATTCGAGTAATGTGTCTATTGAAAATAGCAATGTATTCTCTGTAAAGTATTTACTAGGTTGCACAAAAATTTTTGTTTTTAAAACAGGTCCGGGTTAACGAGGTTTTAATGTAAATTAAATATAATTTCATTTCATTTAATGTACTTAATTATTTTTCAAAAGAGATTAAATTTAACTATAAAAATTTTCAATAGCTAACCCATTTCTTCTAGAGACACAAAACGAAAGGAATATGAAACACTTACATGTTAACCAATTTTAAAATATTCGACTTATCAAAAAGAGTATAGTTCAGCATGTTTTAGAAGAAAGAGCAGTGAAATTGCTGTGAAGGTAACATTGGGTTACATAAAGCTGAAAACAGCTGAAAGGAGAAGTTGTTAATATTCGACGGATGTCCGCATATCGTGACTGGTTTACTCGCCATCCTTCGATTTGCGGCAACTCCAAACTCACGACTCCTAACGCACGTGTTAATTTGTTCGTATTGTTTAATTGACGGAGCACACATCACTTACAGTTATGTGCTGTAATTGTAGAACACGGCTTTGTGTGCATATAAAACTTCCTACAAATGTGTTTGCATACGAGACAACGAGCTTAACGCTGACTTACAACGTGTAAATACTGTAAGTCCTAGGCTTTATTGTTCAGACCATTATTATAGGTCACGCAGTGGTCCTTGAACACTGAAATAATTTCGATGTGAGTCTCTTACAAGTTTTCCCTGGCCTTCAATGGCAATGATATCTCACAACAATGACTTCACCCTCTCAAGTATTATTGGATTCTTTATTTCTTGTGTCGCTATTCGGAGCAGTTGTACAGTTTCCAACAAATTAAATACAATAGTTCCAGTTGCACTTAAAAACAATAACTTAACACTGACTTAAATTAGCTTTTAATCACATTTTAATTCCTCTAGCCTGACATTACTTCTTCTGTGTCGTTATTTTCCATCGCAATTTTCTTCAATTATAATTCTTTCAGTTCTTTCTTCCGATGATATATCCTTTTCCCAGTACTTCTGTTCTGCTTCATTCTAACGAAACCATGCCCGCCTCGATATCGTGGTGGTACCGAGCCTATCTCACGTTCAAGAAGTCCCGAGTTCGAATCTCGGTTAGGGCGAGTTACCTGGTTTATCCGGGATTTTCTCTTATCCTGAAATATGAATGTCTGTTAACTCTAAGCTCTATGTACCCTGTACTCATTGAACATCATTTCATTCATCGTCCGATATAACTTAACGTTTGAGGTTCCCTCTTATCCTGAAAGATGAATGTCTGATAACTCTAAGCTCTATGTACCCTGTACTCATTTGAACATCATTTCATTCATCGTCCGATATGACTTAACGCTGGAGGTTTTCTCTTATCCTGAAAGATGAATGTCTGGTAACTCTAAGCTCTACGTACGCTGTACTCATTTGAACATCATTTCATTCATCACCCGATATGACTTAACGTTGGATTTTTTCTCTTATCCTGTAAGATGAATGTCTGGTAACTCTAAGCTCTATGTACCCTGTACTCATTTGAACATCATTTCATTCATCGTCCGATATGACTTAACGTTGGAGGTTTTCTCTTATCCTGAAAGATGAATGTCTGGTAACTCTAAGCTCTATGTACTCTGTACTCATTTGAACATCATTTCATTCTTCGTCCGATATGACATATCGTTGGAGGTTTTCTCTTATCCTGAAAGATCAATGACTGGTAACTCTAAGCTCTGTGTACCCTGTACTCATATGAACATCATTTCATTCATCGTCCGATATGACTTAACGTTGGAGGTTTTCTCTTATCCTGAAAGATGAATGTCTGGTAGCTCTTAGCTCTACGTACCCTGTACTCATTTGAACATCATTTCATTCATCGTCCGGTATGACTTAACGTTGGAGGTTTTCTCTTATCCTGAAAGATGAATATCTGGTAACTCTAAGCTCTAAGTATCCTGTACTCATTTGAACATCATTTCATTCATCGTCCGATATGACTTAACGTTGGAGGTTTTCTCTTATCCTGAAAGATAAATGTCTGGTAACTCTAAGCTATATGTACCCTGTACTCATTTGCACATCATTTCATTCATCGTCCGATATAACTTAACGTTGAAGGTTCTCTCTTATCCTTAAAGATGAATGTCCAGTAACTCTAAGCTCTACGTACCCTGTACTCATTGAACATCATTTCATTCATCGTCCGATATAACTTAACGTTGGAGGTTCTGTCTTATCCTTAAAGATGAATGTCCGGTAACTCTTAGCTCTACGTACGCTGTACTCATGTGAACATCATTGCATTCATCGTCCGATATAACTTAACGTTGGATGTTTTCTCTTATCCTGAAAGATGAATGTCTGGTAACTCTAAGCTCTATGTACTGTGTACTCATTGAACATCATTTCATTCATCGTCCTATATGAGTTAACGTTAGAGGTTTTCGCTTATCCTGAAAGACGAATGTCGGGTAACTCTAAGTTCTATGGACCCTGGGCTCATTTGAGGATCATTTCATTCATCGTCCGATATGACTTAACGTTGGAGGACGTAAAATTACAAAAGAAGGAAATAATGACGCCATGTATTTCTACATTCCGTTTGCCAATTTACTTAAGGGTACTTATGACTGAAAGTTTCCTGATCTAATAACTCTATCCTTTAAGATTTATGGCACTGATGTAGCTTAGTGCAAGTGTCATACCTTGTAAATTTTATCAATTTCGGTTCTATAGTTTGGAAAATATGGTCAAATGTATTTATTTTTGGTTACGTCAACTAAAAGGTCCCTTGTGACAAAATATCTAAAATTATGGGCTTATATATTAACAATAGGGTTCCAATACATCCAGTTTTTGCATTTGCCCTAGGGTTCTCTGTGGCTCAATAGCTTTAGGCTCCAGAAATTTTTAAAACTATGAATATGGCTGTTTTGCCCAAAATAAGAAATTTGAAGTAAACAAAGTGTGCTTAAATGCATCTCACAATAAACCCCAGGGCAATTTCTATTCACTTCTGTCTCTGTGAACGTGTGTAGCAATTTTCATTAGGAGTCTAACACTAAAACTGCGACTAAAAGAGCATCTTAAATAATGAAAAATGCTGAAATTTTCGTTCGCGAGAAATTAATCATAAAGAATTAGAATTCATATGTAACACAAGCATTTGTGTAACTTTAAAACTAGATTAGAGCATTAAAATGGCTTGCGGATGCTATGTAAGTAACACGCTTGCGGTAGTTTAGAGACTCCCCTCCAGCGGGAGGTGGGAAAGCTGTACTCAGGTGTGGATGCTCAGAAAGCTCATGCTGGCGCAGCCGAGGAGTTCCAACTCTAAGTTATTGCTTTATAAATGATTGGTGTACTTCTGCTCTGTACCCAATTATTTGCATAGTCTATATCCCTATATTACGCATCGCAGGTACTGGCAGGCTCTTTTAGCCCGAAGATTGTTGCTGTGTGCCCACCCAGGATAGGGTTTAACCACAGATACGATTTTCTTTTCTGGATGGTTCAGGATGGCTGTTTTTGTTTGAGGATGGTGGATTGATTTCGAGGTAGTTTAGTACTCCTCTAGAAGGATAGAATGTTTTCCTTTGGCACCCTAGCGTTGAAGGGTTTATTTTGATTTTGAATTGGTTTTTGTTAATTTTGAGACCAACAACTCTTGGTAGATTATGGAAGCTCACCTTTTGCTGCTGCTGGAATTGCTCCGTGGTTACCTCGGATGCCCGCAAGCCATGCGGGGGACCCGGAATAGTCGGCGACGACGTCTGGTTGGATCATAATCACCAAGAGACCTAACCAGGACACTTCTGTGCAAAGGTAACTGTGCGTATAATTTTGTACCCCGGCGTCTAATTTCATCTTCCACGTATGGAAGACCCGAGGCTTCATGGAGGAACCTTACTGGGAAGAATCGGCCTACTGAGTAGATGGACCTAAGTCCTATATTCTGAGCGCGTTGAAGATATGCCAGCCAGGAATCTGCGGTCATGCCCCATACCTCGCAGGCATATAGCATCAACGGGACTATAACAGCTCGAAAGAGGTATAGCTTTACGCGGACTGGCATCGATCGAAAACCCAGCATAGGATACAGGGAAGCAATAGCTCCCTGAACCCTCGCCGAGAGTTCCCTGATGTGTCGACGGAAACTCAGACCCTTGTCTAGCTCTACGCCCAGGTATTTGATAGAGGGTACCCATTCTATCCTTCGGCCTCTGAAATGGAAATCTGGGCAGTCTGCGGGGGTGCGGCGCTTGGTGAATAGAATAGCGTGGCTTTTGTCCGGATTAACGGACATCCGCCAACGCCTGCACCACTCTTGTGTGAGACGGAGGTGTCTTTGAATTGGGTTGAAGGCTCTGCGAATATGTCTGTCTTTGCAGAACAGCAGCACGTCGTCAGCATATTGTGCCATTTCGACGCGCGGCTCGGTTGGGAAGTCTGCCATGTATACACTAAATAGTGTGGGAGATAATACAGAGCATTCTGGGACTCCGTCTCTCACGGGTCTGAGAGTAGATGTTTGCCCTGCAACTGTGACTTTAAAAGTGCGATGTTTTAGAAAGCTCTGTAAGATGTTGATTAATTGGTTTGGTAGGCCCAGTTGGATAAGCTTGTGAAGGAGTCCGGTGTGCCAGGTTGTAGAGAAAGCCTTCTCGACGTCCAAAGACACTGCTGCCGTGAATGCCTGTTCCTGGAAATCCAGGGCAACCATCTCCACGACTCGCAGCAGCTGTTGGACTGTCGAGTGCCCCGGACGAAATCCAAATTGATAAGCAAGTATGGCTTGAATGTCACCCAATACTGGGGACAAGTGGGTGAGTATTATCATCTACAAGACTTTCGAGGGGATAGAGGGGAGACTTATGGAACAGTAGTTTGAAGGGTGTACCGGGTCCTTTCTTGGCTTCAAAATGCAGATCACTCTGTCCTCTCTCCAATCTCGCGGGAAGTGACCGAGAGTTAGGCACCTATATTACGTATTTTAACCTTCATTTATACAGGATGTTACAAAAAGGTACGGCCAAACTTTCAGGAAACATTCCTCACACACTAAGAAAGAAAATATGTTATGCGGACATGTGTCCGGAAACGCTTAATTTCCATGTTAGAGCTCATTTTATTACTTCTCTTCAAATCACATTAATCATGGAATGGAAACACACGACAACAGAACGTACCAGCGTGACTTCAAACACTTTATTACAGGAAATGTTCAAAATGTCCTGCGTTAGCGAGGTTACATGCATCCATCCTCCGTCGCATGGAATTCCTGATGCGCTGATGCAGCCCTGGAGAATGGCGTATTGTATCACAGCCGTCCACAATACGAGCATGAAGAGTCTCTACATTTGGTACCTGAGTTGTGTAGACAAGAGCTTTCAAATGCCCCCATAAATGAAAGTCAAGAGGGTTGAGGTCAGGAGAGCGTGGAGGCCATGGAATTGGTCCGCCTCTACCAATCTATTGGTCACCGAATCTGTTGTTGAGAAGCGTACGAACACTTCGACTGAAATGTGCAGGAGCTCCATCGTGCATGAATCACAATGGGGTATTTTGACAATTGTCTGCACGAATGATTTCAATTTACATTTTAAGAGAAATACTAAAATGGGCTCTAACATGGAAATTTAGCGTTTCCGGTCACATGTCCACATAACATATTTTCTTTCTTTGTGTGTGAGGAATGTTTCCTGAAAGTTTGGCCGTACCTTTTTGTATACCTTATCAAGCTAAGTTTGTAGAAGCACTTGAGTTGACTTAGCTGAAGGGAATTTCCAGGTAAATTGCTTGTTTTAATGCAAAGAAAATCTTTCCCCGTGTGAAAACTGCTAGCAGTGGAAACAGTACCATTTTGAGTGCGTGCCGAGGCCCACATCTGCCAAAAAGTTACCTTTGGCAGCGAGGGTACAATTAAAGGCATCTGATCTTTCGTAAACAGAAAAAAGACGATCCAAATATATCGTGAACTCACAATTATGTAAACTATGAATCGAAGTTATTAAAATGGACATGAGTTTATGATTATATACATTTGCTGAAAGCACAATTACAGTATTAAAGTATAAAATCTTGCTCAGTTACGTAAGTTTGATGTAAGTAGATTGATCGCATGCAGGTCTGTGTGTCTGGATGAATTATTCATAGTCACGAAACAATAAAACCATTTATGTATCTTCCCAATAGAAGATTACACCTCATGACCCTATGACATGAAAGCAAGTAGACTGGAAACTGCATTAAGGTGTTTAGCCTGAAAATGTGCATTATACTTCCAAAAACACATCATCATACCTGTTTTGGCATATACCATATATTTTATTTGCATTCTCCTGTTTCGCAAAACCTATTCAAACAAATGACTATTCTTATATTTGTCTCATATTTATCCAGATAAACATTTAGAGACACAGTCTCTGTCTCTTTCTTTCTCTCTGCATGTTTGCCTTAGGCACAATCAAAATATGCGAATGCAGAATACTTAAGAATTAGTCAAGAATATTAAGAATTGATAGTTACGTAATAGCAAGTAGCATTATGAAATTTAAGTACTCAACTAGATGTTGATCCATTATGGGAGTCAATTAAAAATACTATTTTAGAAAATACAAAGGAAGTATGTGGAATTAAGAAAATTGGTCCAAATACAAAACATACAGATTGGTGGAATGAAGAAGTTAAAAATATAATATAAGAAAAGAAAAAATCTTGGAAGAAATATCTTAGAACTAAAGACCCCAAAGACTGGGAAGAATATGAAAATTCCAGAAATCAAGCTAAACGATGTATAAAGGAAGCAAAGAACAAATCATGGGAAGAATTTGGAAAATCAATGCAAGAGAATTATAAAGAAGATAACAGAAGATTTTGGCAAATTCTTAAAGCCCTACGTGGAAGAAGCGGAAAAGAGGTAAGGAATGTCAAAAATAAAAATGGAAAGTTAGTGACCGAATACAAAGAAATTCTGAATACATGGAGAGAATATTATGAAGAAAAGTTTATAAATACCCCTCTAGATTCATACATAAATGAAGATGCAGAGCATACAGGTATAAGGAGAATAATAATTAATAATTATGGGGAAGAAAGAGAGGAAGAAGAAAAGGAAATTGATAGAATTGAAGTTCAAATGGCAATATAAGAAATCAAGTTTGGTAAAGCAGCTGGTAGTGATGAAATAGCACCAGAACTGATTAAATATGGAGGTAAAGAATTAAAAGATGCTGAAAAGTTCATTTCAGAAGATATGGACAGAAAAAAAAGAATACCAAGAGATTGGGAATTTAATGTAATTGTTCCAATACATAAGAAAGGCAACCAAAGTGACTACTTAAACTATAGACCTATATGCCTCTCCCCAGTTGTATATAAAGTGTACACTAGAATCCTGGAACAGAAATTGAGGAAAATAGTAGAACAAGATTTAGAAGAAGAAGAACAGGCTGCTTTCCGAATGGGTAGACAAACCCAAGACCAAATTTTCTCATTGAGAATGATAATAGAGAAAGCAATAGATAGAGGAAAGGGTATTTATTTAGGATTCTTAGATTTGAAAGCTGCATTTGATTCAATACCTAGGGAAGAAATTTGGAGAGCTCTAAAGAACAAAGAAGTATCTATGAATTTTATTGAAGCAAAACAATCAGTTTATCAAGAACCAAAAGGGATAATAAGATTAGATGGACAAGAATCAGGACCGTTTCTGACGAATAGAGGAGTTAAACAAGGAGATAGTTTCAGCCCACTCTGATTTATTATTGTGATGGATGAAATATGGAAAATTTTCAAAAGAAGAACAGCAAGAACTATGATAGAATATAGAAATTTAAGACCAGTTTGGGCACAATCGTTGATATATGCTGATGACATCATATTAATAGCAAATAGTAATAATAATTTACAATTAGCGCCAAATGAATGGAAAGAAGAATTAACTAGAAAAGGTTTAGAATTAAACATACCCAAAAGTAAAACCATGTATATAGGAAGGAAAGAAGAAGTTAAAATTAAATGTAATGATGAAATCTTAGAACAGGTAGACAGTTATGAATACCTGGGTACAATTATAAATAAGGATGGAAAAATAGAGCAGGAAATTTTAAACAGAATAAGAAAGGCCAATTCGGTCTACTATCAGATTAATAATACTATTGTGGGAAAAAGGAAATAACAAAAGATACAAAAACAATAATACTACCAATTCTATTATATGGAGCAGAGAGTTGGGCTCTGCTACATAAACAAGAAAGCAAAATAACAGCTATGGAAATGAGATATTTAAGACGAGCTGTAGGGAAGACAAGAAGACAATGATTAGAAATGTAACAATAAGGGAAGTGTTCGGTACACAATCCGTTAAAGAAATATTGGAAAAAAGACAACTTAAATGGTATCGACATGTACTCCGCATGTCAGAAGAAAGAAAACCCAAACAATATTTAGAAGCAAGACCAGAAGGTAAAAGAATTAGGGGAAGGCCACGCATGTTGTATCAGGAATACATTGAGAAGTTGGGGAAGGATAGAGGGGAAACCATGAGAGAAATGAAGAGAATGATAATGGACGAGAAAAGTGGAGGAACTGGGTAGAAGAGGCTTGTACTCCACGCTTAGCAGCACAAAGGAGTTAGAGAAAGAAGAAGAAGGTACGTAATAGAATAGAAGTTCTCTTCCTTTTTTATAAACAGGAAAAAATGATTTCCTATTTATTAAAAGTAAATATTGCAAAATACAAATGAAAACAAAAATAACTCGGAAATAATGAACGCTAAAAAGAACATACTGTATGCTTTAAAACAGTGTTTTCAACCTTTTTCATGACATGACTCCCCTAGTATCAAAAATATTTCGCAACCCCCAATACTTTTTAATGTATGTTAAAATATATAATCCATATAAAATATTTGGCTTTTGCGTTGTTAGGATTCGGATATAAATATATAATTAAGTATATAAAAATATAATTTTAAATCGAATACAGGGCCAATTCATAGCTAATAAATACACACATAGATAGAATCAACGTGAAAAATTCAATGCCATGGCTGGGATTTGAACCACGGATCTCCAGGTTTCCGTCCAGTCTCTCTAACCCATTAAGCTACCATGGTCAACTTGCCGTCACGACATTAAATTCCCCGTCCTAAAATGGGGTAGCTTAACTGGTAAGAGCGACTGGACGGAAACTCGGAGATCCGTGGTTCAAATTCCGGCCATGGCATTGGATTTTTTATATCGACTCTATCAAAGACCCTTAGCCTATATACGGCTAGTGTGAAGAAATGATTAATTTCCATCAATTAACTAAAATACAAACATATTGTTAAGGATGAGACTCCCAGTGCCACCTGTTGGTAGCACTCGGAATTAGTACAAGTTTCGAGATGTTTCGTTACGCTTCGAGATGATTCTCGCTAGTATGCGGTGGCCTATAAATAGGCCGGTCGACCGCGGCCGCGGCAGTTGTGTGCAAAACCGCGAAGAAAGTGGAATGGAAAGCAAGACCGTGATTAGACTTGAAGAACTTGAATAAAAGTCTCAAAGAGCGGGATAAAAATGTCATTAAATGAAAAGACAAACTCCATGGCTTTATAAAAAAATTGAATTGTGGTCATCATCTACATATCAGAACAACCTTGATTCATTTTCGTCGACACGGTCTTTCATTGAAGAAGTCGGAAAATTTGAAGAAAGAATTGTGTCATAACTTCTCAGTGCAAGAGATATCGGATAGTACTGGACAAAGATGAATCTTTAATCCGTTTTTAAAAACAGCTATAAATTAGGCAAACTTAGCAGCTAAGCTCAAAGAAATGAAATGTAATGTGTAGTGTTTAACGTCTGCTTTTACTACATACGGCACCGCAGGCGATGGCACTGATGATACATGAGATGAAGATGGAGCACCGGTGGAATAAGATGGCGGGGGAAACCGGAGATTCCGGAGAAAACCCGCCCCAGCGCCGTGTTGTCCACCAAAAATCTCAATTTTCGGTCGCCTGGGATTGAACCCGGCCCGCCTTGGTGAGAGCCAAGCGGTCTAACCACTGAGCCACGGCGCGGCCTTAAGCTCAAAGAAAATCTGCTGCAATTATCTGCCGATGCGATGTTACACTTGGAATTCAAGACTGAAAATGTGGATACCTTATGGTTAAAAAGAAAAACAGAACACCAACAATTAACAACCGAGGCTTTGAAGTGTTTGATTCCATTTTCTATCTCGTATTTGTGTGATTTGGCATTCTCACCAACGGCCCAAATAAAAAGTAAACTAAACATTCGCTTAAATTTGTAAAACGATTTAATACTTAATGTTGCAAAAAAGGATCCACGATAGGAGAAATTGATTGAACAAACTCAAGCCCAACCTTCACACAAAAATAAACGAGTACTGGAGCTTTTTATTTTTTTGTTAATGTGTCTGTATAACATAAGAGTATCATATATTAAATTTTTCTTCATATATCTAGCTTTTTTAAAATTTCTTGATTTTTTACTGAGTTCTCTCGTCTACTCGCGACCCTCCTACAGAGCCTTCGCGACCCACAAGTTGAAAAACACTGCTTTAAAGCATCTACAATTTTAATGTGGTAAGATTTGTCTACTATAATTTACCAAGTCATTCAGAATGAGCAGGACTTCTGAGCCATTTCCAGGAAATTCAAAATACACTTTCCATTTCCCATAAAATATATAATATATAATATATTATATATATTATGTATATTGATATGGGATGTTCAATAAAGAATGATCTCAATTATTTTTGACAACATTCCTTTACTCGTCCTCATAATTTTGATGGTCCTTCTCAAAATAGTCTCCCCTGAATGCGACGCACTTGTCCCAGCGTTTCTGCCAGTATTCAGAGACATGCTGGAAACCATTTTTGAGATATCCTTCAAAATCACCTCCGCAGCCTTCACCACTGCATCTGATGATGGATAATGCCTCCCACGAAGGCGTTTCTTCAAGTTACGGAATAGAAAAAGGTCACATGTGGCTAAATCCGGACTATAGGGAGGGTGAGGTATGCACTTCAGGTTGATTTTTGTAAGATATTCAGCAACAACTTTGGCAATATGCGGCCGCGCATTATCGTAGTGCAGCATCCAGCCTGCTTCACGGAAATGTGGTCTCTTGTACCTGATATGGACTTAAAATATTTTCAGGACATCTCTGTAGTACTGTCCACTTACTGACGTGTGTGGAGGTACAACAAGCTGATAAACCATTCCATGAATATCAAAGAATGAGATGACCATAACTTTTACAGCACAAGCAACCACTTTTGCTTTCTTGGAGGTTGGTGATGAAGGAGATTTCTATATTCAGCTTTGCTGCTTCTCTCAGGATCAAAATGATGTAGTCAAGTTTCATCAGCAGTGATTACGTTTGAAAGAAACACCAGACCTTCCTCTAACATATGCAGACCTGCATGCGAATGTGCTTTTGTTCGAAATCAATTGTCTTGGAAAAAGTCGCGCACAAACAGGTCTCATGTGTAATGTTTCTGTCACCAACGTGTGGGTGGCACTCAATGAAATGTCCAGTATTTCAGAAAGTGATCTTAAGGTAATTCGTCGATCCTCTCTCACAATGGCAGCAGCAGTGTTGATGTTTTCCTCCGTAAGAGCAGTAACTGGAGCACCAGGTCCACCTTCCTTTGAAATTGATTGTCTCCCCTCTTTAAGCATTTTAAACCACCTTCGAGCTGGGCTGTAGGGAAGAACAGACTCTCCATAGGCCTCCTGTAACATTGTATAGGCCTCAACTGAAGATTTGTTGACACGAAAGCAGAATTTCAAAGTTCCTCGCGTCTTACCTCTATTATAGTGGTAGGCGATACTGTACATGTCTGAACTTGCCTGGTTCTCAAAGGTAGGAACTAGGAGTACCAACAATGAAACTACTACGGCGTGTTTGTTTCACATTAAGCTAATAAATAATAATGTGGAATTTTAACAATATAAATCGAGCAATTTCTGTGAACATGAAAATTATTGGTCTACAATGTTCCAATTCTCCCCCCCCCCCCCCGGTGTCTTGTACATTTTATGCTTAAAGTTACCCCAGAGATAAAAATGACAGGAGGTTAGATCGGGATACGAAGGGGCTGCAAATATCTAATAATAATAATAATAATAATTCTCTCTGGAAACACATTTTCAATTGTTGTAATCGAAAGATTTGCTGTATGACATGTTGCAGTATTGTTGAAAAAGGCAAAATCACGCTCCTTGTCTATTAATTCTCTAAAATAGGGGTGGTCAAAATTGTATTAACGTATGTAGGGGTGCCAACTGTTGACTCGAAAAAAAATTCACAACCTGGACTAAGGTAATTAATGGATAGTTTCCATAAAGGTATGACAGTTAGGGTGGTCAGCTTCAGCATGAGTTTTAATGATATGAGTAAATAAAACCTCTAAAAATAGTTTTAAAAGTTTTGCATCGAATAGACCTCTAAAAATAGTTCTTCATCTTGGTAAGAATAGACCTGCTGCAGCATACGAACTGCTGCACACTTGCATTATCAAATGCATTAGTGTTATTATATCCTACATGTTTATTAAGCATGTTATTCACCTTTATTTATCGAATACATTGTCGAAGATTCCACAGAGATCATATACAAACATCCCTTATGGAACTTACTCTCAACTGTTTATTTCTTCCTTGTTTTTACATCTGCGTAGTACTTTAGGTGTAATAAAAAGAGAGAACGTATATTTACATATCATTGACACTAAAATGAACCGATAATGATTGGCATTGACGTGACTTTCTCTTCTGGTCAGAATTATTACCACAAATCGCTGCTGGTTCCACGTTTAGTAAGGAGGTCATCTAAAAAACATTTTAGTGTATACTGTCGACAAAACATATTCAAAATACTTATTGATATCGTGACACAAGTCGTGAAAAAAGAATTAGAGGTTTTCTAGACACACGCAATCATTTCAGATATCATGCAAAAATGTTTCAATAAAACTTTCGAAACTGTAGACAGCAATTTAGTGTATGGTGTTTGAAGAAATGTTACAGGCAACCTCTCTGTTGCTTGTCTCATGTCCAAGAGGTCCATAGTTCGAATGTCTGTCAGAATGAAAAGCTTCTCCAGGCCTTCCCTTATCCCGAAAGATGAATGTCTGGCAACTTTAAGCTCTATGTACCATGTACTCATTTGAACATCATTTCATTCATCGTCCGATATGACTTAACGTTGGAGGTTTTCCCTTATCCTGAAAGATGAATGTCTGGTAACTTTAAGCTCTATGTACCATGTACTCATTTGAACATCATTTCATTCATCGTCTGATATGACTTAACGTTGGAGGTTTTCTCTTATCCTGAAAGATGAATGTCTGGTAACTCTAAGCTCTATGTACCCTGTACTCATTTGAACATCATTTCATTCATCGTCCGATATGACTTAACGTTGGAGGTTTTCCCTTATCCTGAAAGATGAATGTCTGGTAACTCTAAGCTCTATGTACCCTGTACTCATTTGAACATCATTTCATTCATCGTCCGATATGACTTAACGTTGGAGGTTTTCTCTTATACTGAAAAATGAAAGTCTGGTAACTCTAAGCTCTATGTACCCTGTACTCATTTGAACATCATTTCATTCATCGTCTGATATAACTTAACGTTGGAGGTTTTCCCTTATCCTTAAAGATGAATGTCTGGTAACTCTAAGCTCTATGTACCCTGTACTCATTTGAACATCATTTCATTCATCGTCCGATATGACTTAACGTTGGAGGTTTTCTCTTATCCTGAAAGATGAATGTCTGGTAACTCTAAGCTCTATGTACCCTGTACTCATTTGAACATCATTTCATTCATCGTCCGATATGACTTAACGTTGGAGGTTTTCCCTTATCCTTAAAGATGAATGTCTGGTAACTCTAAGCTCTATGTACCCTGTACTCATTTGTACATCATTTCATTCATCGTCCGATATGATTTAACGTTGGAGGTTTTCTCTTATCCTAAAAGATGAATGTCTGGTAACTCTAAGCTCTATGTACCATGTACCCATTTGAACATCATTTCATTCATCGTCCGATATGACTTAACGTTGGAGGTTTTCTCTTATCCTGAAAGATGAATGTCAGGTTACTCTGACCTCTATGTACCCTGTACTCATTTGAAAATCATTTCATTCGTCGTCCGATATGACTTAACGTTGGAGGTTTTCCCTTATCCTGAAAGATGAATGTCTGGTAACTCTAAGCTCTATGTACCCTATACTCATTTGAACATCATTTCATTCATCATCCGATATGACTTAACGTTGGAGGTTTTCTCTTATCCTGAAAGATGAATGTCTGGTAACTCTAAGCTCTATGTACCATGTACTCATTTGAACATCATTTCATTCATCGTCCGATATGACTTAACGTTGGAGGTTTTCCCTTATCCTGAAAGATGAATGTCTGGTAACTCTAAGCTCTATGTACCATGTACTCATTTGAACATCATTTCATTCATCATCCGATATGACTTAACGTTGGAGGTTTTCTCTTATCCTGAAAGATGAAAGTCTGGTAACTCTAAGCTCTATGTACCCTGTACTCATTTGAACATCATTTCATTCATCGTCCGATATGACTTAACGTTGGAGGTTTTCCCTTATCCTGAAAGATGAATGTCTGGTAACTCTAAGCTCTATGTACCCTATACTCATTTGAACATCATTTCATTCATCATCCGATATGACTTAACGTTGGAGGTTTTCCCTTATCCTGAAAGATGAATGTCTGGTAACTCTAAGCTCTATGTACCATGTACTCATTTGAACATCATTTCATTCATCGTCCGATATGACTTAACTTTGGAGGTTTTCTCTTATCCTGAAAGATGAATGTCTGGTAACTCTAAGCTCTATGTACCATGTACTCATTTGAACATCATTTCATTCATCGTCCGATATGACTTAACGTTTGAGGTTTTACCTTATCCTGAAAGACGAATGTCTGGTAACTCTAAGCTCTATGTACCATGTACTCATTTGAACATCATTTCATTCATCGTCCGATATGACTTAACGTTGGAGGTTTTCTCTTATCCTGAAAGATGAATGTCTGGTAACTCTAAGCTCTATGTACCATGTACTCATTTGAACATCATTTCATTCATCGTCCGATATGACTTAACGTTTGAGGTTTTACCTTATCCTGAAAGACGAATGTCTGGTAACTTTAAGCTCTATGTACCCTGTACTCATTTGAACATCATTTCATTCATCGTCCGATATGACTTAACTTTGGAGGTTTTCTCTTATCCTGAAAGACGAATGTCTGGTAACTTTAAGCTCTATGTACCCTGTACTCATTTGAACATCATTTCATTCATCATCCGATATGACTTAACGTTGGAGGTTTTCTCTTATCCTGAAAGATGAATGTCTGGTAACTCTAAGCTCTATGTACCATGTACCCATTTGAACATCATTTCATTCATCGTCCGATATGACTTAACGTTGGAGGTTTTCTCTTATCCTGAAAGATGAATGTCTGGTAACTCTAAGCTCTATGTACCATGTACCCATTTGAACATCATTTCATTCATCGTCCGATATGACTTAACGTTGGAGGTTTTCTCTTATCCTGAAAAATGAATGTCTGGTAACTCTAAGCTCTATGTACCATGTACCCATTTGAACATCATTTCATTCATCGTGTGATATGACTTAACGTTGGAGGTTTTCTCTTATCCTGAAAGACGAATGTCTGGTAACTCTAAGCTCTATGTACCCTGTACTCATTTGAACATCGTCTCATTCATCGTCTGATATGACTTAACGTTTGAGGTTTTACCTTTTCCTGAAAGATGAATGTCTGGTAACTCTAAGCCCTATGTACTCTGTACTCATTTGAACATCATTTCATTCATCGTCTGATATGACTTAACGTTGGAGGTTTTCTCTTATCCTGAAAGACGAATGTCTGGTAACTCTGAGCTCTATGTACCCTGTACTCATTTGAGCATCGTCTCATTCATCGTCTGATATGACTTAACAGTGGAGGTTATCCGTTAACCGAAAAGATAAAGTTCACCACAAAAGAGCTAAAGTTCGCCAAAGTTCACCAAGTTGTGATAGACGACCACGGAATTAAACTGACAGTGATAGCAGAGGCTATGAACATGTCAAAAGAACGTGTTTGTCACATATTAAATCGACATTTAGACATGAGAAGGATGTCCACGCGTTGTGTGTCACGTTTGCTCACGTTAGACCAAAAACGTGTTCGAATGAACATTTCCAAAGTTCTGTTGGTGCACTTTAGGCGCAATAAATCCGAGTTTTGTCGCCGATTAATTACTGTAGATGAAACTTGGATACAGCATTATGCACCCGAAACAAAAGTACAATCCAAAGAGTGGACTGCAAAGGGGCAACCGACTCAGGAAAAGCAAAAACTGTATTTTCGGCTGGAAAAGTGATGGCGAATGTGGATTTTTTTTTTTTTGGGGGGGGGGGGCAAAGTTAAGTAGTTATTCCAATCGATTATATTCAAAAAGTAAAAACCACTACAACAGCATACATCGCATCATTACTTGACAAGCTGAAGGCAGAACTTGCGGAAAAGCGGACACATTTGCAGAAAAAGAAAATCCTGTTTCACCTAGACAACGCACGGTGTCACACCTCGGCGCTTACAATGGCGAAAATCCACGAATTACGGTTTGAACAGCTTGAATCACCAGATCTAGCCCCAAGCAACTTGTGTTTGCTCCCTCATCTGAAAATAGCGCTCGGAGGACAGAGATTTTCGTCAAATGAAGAGGCAATCACCTTCTTCAACTACTATTTTGCAGATAAAAACGCCGAGTACTAATTGGACTGGTTACAGAAATGGGCAAATCGCTGGGAGAATTGTGTAAAGTTACAAGGAGACTATGTTGAAAAACGTCGAGTACTATTTGGACGAGTTACAGAAATGGGCAAATCGCTGGGAGAATTGTGTAAAGTTACAAGGAGACTATGTTGAAAAAACGTCGAGTACTATTTGGACGAGTTACAGAGATGAGAACATCGCTGGGAGAAGTGTGTAGAGTTACAAGGAGACTATGTTGAAAAACGTCGAGTACTATTTGGACGGGTTACAGAGATGGGAACATCGCTGGGAGAAGTGTGTAGAGTTACAAGGAGACTATGTTGAAAAACGTCGAGTAATATTTGGACGGGTTATAGAGATGGGAACATCGCTGGGAGAAGTGTGTAGAGTTACAAGGAGACTATGTTGAAAAACGCCGAGTAATATTTGGACGGGTTACAGAGATGAGAACATCGCTGGGAGAAGTGTGTAGAGTTACAAGGAGACTATGTTGAAAAACGTCGAGTACTATTTGGACGAGTTACAGAGATGAGAACATCGCTGGGAGAAGTGTGTAGAGTTACAAGGAGACTATGTTGAAAAACGTCGAGTACTATTTGGACGGGTTACAGAGATGGGAACATCGCTGGGAGAAGTGTGTAGAGTTACAAGGAGACTATGTTGAAAAACGTCGAGTAATATTTGGACGGGTTATAGAGATGGGAACATCGCTGGGAGAAGTGTGTAGAGTTACAAGGCGACTATGTTGAAAAACGCCGAGTAATATTTGGACGGGTTATAGAGATGGGAACATCGCTGGGAGAAGTGTGTAGAGTTACAAGAAGACTATTTTGAAAAACGCCGAGTACTATTTGGACGGGTTACAGAGATGGGAACATCGCTGGGAGAAGTGTGTAGAGTTACAAGGAGACTATGCTGAAAAACGTCGAGTACTATTTGGACGGGTTACAGAGATGGGAACATCGCTGGGAGAAGTGTGTAGAGTTACAAGGAGACTGTGTTGAAAAACGCCGAGTAATATTTGGACGGGTTATAGAGATGGGAACATCGCTGGGAGAAGTGTGTAGAGTTACAAGGAGACTATGTTGAAAAACGCCGAGTAATATTTGGACGGGTTATAGAGATGAGAACATCGCTGGGAGAAGTGTGTAGAGTTACAAGGAGACTATCTTGAAAAACGCCGAGTACTATTTGGACGGGTTACAGAGATGGGAACATCGCTGGGAGAATTGTGTAGAGTTACAAGGAGACTATGTTGAAAAACGTCGAGTACTATTTGGACGGGTTACAGAGATGGGAACATCGTTGGGAGAATTGTGTAGAGTTACAAGGAGACTATGTTGAAAAACGTCGAGTTCTATTTGGACGAGTTACAGAGATGAGAACATCGCTGGGAGAAGTGTGTAGAGTTTCAAGAAGCTATGTTGAAAAACGCCGAGTACTATTTGGACAGGTTACAGAGATGGGAACGTCGCTGGGAGGAGTGTGTAGAGTTTCAAGAAGCTATCTTGAAAAACGCCGAGTACTATTTGGACGGGTTACAGAGATGGGAACATCGCTGGGAGAAGTGTGTAGAGTTACAAGAAGGCTATGTTGAAAAACGCCGAGTACTATTTGGAAGGGTTACAGAGATGGGAACATCGCTGGGAGAAGTGTGTAGAGTTACAAGGAGACTATGCTGAAAAACGCCGAGTACTATTTGGACGGGTTACAGAGATGGGAACATCGCTGGGAGAATTGTGTAGAGTTACAAGGAGACTATGTTTAAAAACGCTGAGAACTATTTGGAAGGGTTAAAGGAATGGGTACATCGCTGGGAAAAGTGTGTAGAGTTACAAGGAGACTATATTGAAAAACTCTGAGTACTATTTGGACGGTTAAAGAGATGGGAACATCGCTGGGAGAAGTGTGTAGAGTTACAAGGAGACTATGTTGAAAAACGCCGAGTACTATTTGGACGTGTTACAGAGATGGGAACATCGCTGGGAGAAGTGTGTAGAGTTACAAGGAGACTATGTTGAAAAAAGCCGAGTACTATTTGCACAGGTTACAGAGATGGGAGCATCGCTGGGAGAAGTGTGTAGAGTTACAAGGAGACTATGTTGAAAAAAGCCGAGTAATATTTGGACAGGTTACAGAGATGGGAACATCGCTGGGAGAAGTGTGTAGAGTTACAAGGAGACTATGTTGAAAAACGCTGAGTACTATTTGGACAGGTTACAGAGATGGGAACATCGCTGGGTGAAGTGTGTAGAGTTACAAGGAGACTATGTTGAAAAAAGCCGAGTACTATTTGGATGGGTTACAGAGATGGGAACATCGCTGGGAGAAGTGTGTAGAGTTACAAGGAGACTATGTTGAAAAAAGCCGAGTACTATTTGGACAGGTTACAGAGATGGGAGCATCGCTGGGAGAAGTGTGTAGAGTTACAAGGAGACTATGTTGAAAAACGCTGAGTACTATTTGGACAGGTTACAGAGATGGGAACATCGCTGGGTGAAGTGTGTAGAGTTACAAGAAGACTATGTTGAAAAAAGCCGAGTATTATTTGGACAGGTTACAGAGATGGGAACATCGCTGGGTGAAGTGTGTAGAGTTACAAGGGGACTATGTTGAAAAAAGCCGAGTACTATTTGGACAGGTTACAGAGATGGGAGCGTCGCTGGGAGAAGTGTGTAGAGTTACAAGGAGGCTATGTTGAAAAACGCCGAGTACTATTTGGAAGGGTTACAGAGATGGGAGCATCGCTGGGAGAAGTGTGTAGAGTTACAAGGAGACTATGTTGAAAAACGCTGAGTACTATTAGGACAGGTTACAGAGATGGGAACATCGCTGGGTGAAGTGTGTAGAGTTACAAGAAGACTATGTTGAAAAAAGCCGAGTACTATTTGGACAGGTTACAGAGATGGGAACATCGCTGGGTGAAGTGTGTAGAGTTACAAGGAGACTATGTTGAAAAAAGCCGAGTACTATTTGGACAGGTTACAGAGATGGGAACATCGCTGGGTGAAGTGTGTAGAGTTACAAGAAGACTATGTTGAAAAAAGCCGAGTACTATTTGGACAGGTTACAGAGATGGGAACATCGCTGGGTGAAATGTGTAGAGTTACAAGGAGACTATGTTGAAAAAAGCCGAGTTCTATTTGGACAGGTTACAGAGATAGGTGCATCGCTGGGAGAAGTGTGTAGAGTTACAAGGAGACTATGTTGAAAAAAGCCGAGTACTATTTGGACAGGTTACAGAGATGGGAGCATCGCTGGGAGAAGTGTGTAGAGTTACAAGGAGGCTATGTTGAAAAAAGCCGAGTACTATTTGGACAGGTTATAGAGATGGGAACATCGCTGGGAGAAGTGTGTAGAGTTGCGAGGGGACTATGTTGAAAAACGTCGAGTACTATTTGGACGGGTTACAGAGATGGGAACATTGCTGGGAGAAGTGTGTAGAGTTACAGGGAGACTATGTTGAAAAACGCCGAGATGGGGGCTTCGCTGGGAGTAGTGTGTAGACTCACAAGGAGACTATGTTGGAAAAATAAAAAATAAATATCTCAAAATATATCTTGTAACTTTATTAGTTCGGAAACTTTTCGGACCACTTAGATATGTACTGCTAGGGTATCTATGAAGGGCATAATCCGGTATTTAAATTCAGAAACTTTTAAGAATGTGAAACAAAGATTTTCACGAAAAATTCCCCACCTTTATCAACGCCTTACAAGGAAAAAGTTTCGAAACCTTTTAGGTTTTCAAAAATGGACGTTTTTATTAAATTAACCTTATTTTAAGATACCTTATAACAAATAGAAAATGTAAAATGAGAATTCTGTAAGAATGTATGTTCATTTAAGTGCATAAATCTTCCTACGTATCCTGATAAATAAAAAGTTATATTTTTTAATCAAACAGAACATTTATGTTTTGAAATGAGACCCTCAGAAACATAAAACCACATTTCACTTCACTAAAGACGTAGTCTTTTGTTTTTCTTCAGTCTTTTGTTTTTTGGCCAGGTTTCATTAATACTTGCCCATTAACTTGGTAATATCAGCCGAGAAAGAATCTGCGACCCCTTGGGCAGAAGGCCATAGGGTTTTAGCTGGTACGTACTGTTTTTACATCGAAGAGAAAAACCTTGGTGTTGAATATTTATGCGATCAAATAAAGCTCAGAGTTTTATAAGTATGCGTCAGTGGTATACTTTATGCCAGGAATTTCATTAGAATTCTGAGAAAGGCAAAGCTGTTTTTCACTCAAGGCAGTGATACAAACCAGCAATTGCCCCTGTCTACGTCATCAATACATGGATCTGTAACTGAGTCATCGGTTTTAAATGTGTTATTTGCTAAGTTACCATCTTCTGCAGCTGTAGAGTTAATAAAAATGTTTGTAAATTCGATACCAGAGGCTATGCGTGACTATCTTCACTTTATTGGTATGGGAATACCTGAGTACGATCTCATCCCTGCAATCAGATCGAAAAACAGGATCTGAATGTAAATAATGTGAGTCAGGGCGAAAAGTGTATCCAAAAGGTACATCTTTAGCCTTATTTAAGAGTGCCAATATCAGCTGTAGGCCTCTCAGGAGGGACAGGTGACCTGAAAGGTGTTAGTGGGCGATGGGATGTAGCAGACACCAGGGAAAGGGTCGTCTGTGGCCCGCATTCTTGAGGTCCAAGTTCGATTACCGTGGCCGACCTACCTGACCCATAGCATTTTCCTGGATTTTCCCGGATCGCCAGGAAATCCTGAGTGGGTTAGTTATAGCTACCGAATTTTCTGTCCCTCTTCGTTATTTTTTCACATCATTTTCTTTTAAGAGCAGTAAATTATTGATAAAAATATACAAGAGCTGTTCATAAAGAATGATCATAATTTTTTACGGTCATAATTTTTCACACTAACATTCAATCTTATTATATTCTGTTAGCTTAATGTGAAACAAACACGCCGTAGTAGTTTCATTGTTGGTACTCCTGGTTCCCGCCTGTGAGAACCAGCCAAGTTCAGACATGTTCTGTATCGTCTACTGCTGCAATGGAGGTAACACGAGAGGAACAATATGCGGCTTTGAATGTCTGCTTTCGTCTCAACAAATCTTCAGTTGAGGCCTATACAATGTTACAGAAGGCCTATGGAGAATCTATAGCACAGCTCGAAGATGGTTTAAAATGTTTAAAGAGGGGAGACAATCAATTTAAAAGGAAGGTGGACCCGGTGCTCCAGTTACTGCTCTTACGGAAGAAAACATCAACACTGCTGCTGCCATTGTGAGAGAGGATCGACGAATTACCTTAAGATCACTTTCTGAAATACTGAACATTTCATTGAGTACCACCCACACGTTGGTGACAGAAACATTACACATGAGACGTGTTTGTGCGCGATGGGTTCCAAGACTGTTGATTTCGAAAAAAAGAATATTCGCATGCAGTTAAAGTTGATGTTAGAGGAAGATCCGGAGTTTCTTTCAAACGTAATCACTGTTGATGAACTACGCTTATACCATTTTGATCCTGAGAGCAAAAAGCAAAGCTGAGTGTGGAAATCTCCTTCATCACCAACCCCCAAAAAATCAAAATTGGTTGCTTCTGCTGGGAAAGTTATGGTCATCTCATTCTTTGATATTCATGGAATGGTTTATCAGCATGTTGTACCTGCACACACATCAGTAACTGGACTATACTACAGGGATGTCCTGGAAACATTGTAAGTCCATATCAGGCGCAAAGGACCACATTTCCGTGAAGCAGGCTGGATGCTGCACCATGATAATGCGCGGCCACATATTGCCAATGTTGTTGCTGAATATCTTGCAAAAATCAACCTGAAGTGTATCCCTCACCCTCCCTATAGTCCGGATTTAGCCCCATGTGACTTATTTCTATTCCCTAACTTGAAGAAACGCCTTTGTGGGAGGCATTATCCATCATCAGAAGCAGTGGTGAAGGCTGCGGAGGCGATTTTGAAGGATATCTCAAAAATATTTTCCAGCATGTCTTTGAAGACTGGCAGAAACGCAGGCACAAGTAAATTGCATTCAGGGGAGATTATTTTGAGAACGAACATCAAAATTATGAGGATGAGTAAAGGTACGTTGTCAAAAAAATGTGATTATTCTTTATTGAACAGCCCTCGTACAATTATATAAGGATTTACACAGAAAATCAAATGAATATGCGCATATTTATTGAGTACGAGCTCAAACACTTGGCTTTCTCCGTGGCCTAACAATTTAATATACAGCATATAACTAAGGTCGCAATTTCCAACAGCCTTCGGTTTCTTATGAAATATTTGTGTATTATTAATATTAATCTTAAGCAAATGTTAAATGAAACGCTTAGGATGCATTATAAACAAAAATATACCTAAAAAACACCAGGAGAAACATGATTTACAACATATGGAGTTAAGAAGAAGACCTTGTTTCATTTTTTTTAATATATGTCCACAATCAATACTCGTATCGAAAGATAAATGAAATGATGTTCAAATGAGTACAGGATACATAAAGCTTAGAGTTATCAGACATTCATCTTTCAGGATAAGAGAAAACCTCCAACGTTAAGTCATATCGGACGATGAATGAAATGATGTTCAAATGAGTACAGGATACACAGAGCTTAGAGTTACCAGACATTCATCTTTCAGGATAAGAGAAAACCTCCAACGTTAAGTCATATCGGACGATGAATGAAATGATGTTCAAATGAGTACAGGGTACATAGAGCTTAGAGTTACCAGACATTCATCTTTCAGGATAAGAGAAAACCTCCAACGTTAAGTCATATCAGACGATGAATGAAATGATGTTCAAATGAGTATAGGATACACAGAGCATAGAGCTACCAGACATTCATCTTTCAGGATAAGAGAAAACCTCCAACGTTAAGTCATATCGGACGATGAATGAAATGATGTTCAAATGAGTACAGGGTACACAGAGCTTAGAGTTATCAGACATTCATCTTTCAGGATAAGAGAAAACCTCCAACGTTAAGTCATATCAGACGATGAATGAAATGATGTTCAAATGAGTACAGAGTACATAGAGCTTAGAGTTACCAGACATTCATCTTTCAGGATAAGAGAAAACCTCCAACGTTAAGTCATATCGGACGATGAATGAAATGATGTTCAAATGAGTACAGGGTACATAGAGCTTAGAGTTACCAGACATTCATCTTTCAGGATAAGGGAAAACCTCCAACGTTAAGTCGTATCGGACGATGAACGAAATGATGTTCAAATGAGTACAGGGTACATAGAGCTTAGAGCTACCAGACATTCATCTTTCAGGATAAGAGAAAACCTCCAACGTTAAGTCATATCGGACGATGAATGAAATGATGTTCAAATGAGTACAGGGTACATAGAGCTTAGAGTTACCAGACATTCATCTTTCAGGATAAGAGAAAACCTCCAACGTTAAGTCATATAGGACGATGAATGAAATGATGTTCAAATGAGTACAGGATACATAGAGCTTAGAGTTACCAGACATTCATCTTTCAGGATAAGAGAAAACCTCCAGCGTTAAGTCGTATAGGACGATGAATGAAATGATGTTCAAATGAGTACAGGGTACATAGAGCTTAGAGTTACCAGACATTCATCTTTCAGGATAAGAGAAAACCTCCAACGTTAAGTCATATAGGACGATGAATGAAATGATGTTCAAATGAGTACAGGGTACATAGAGCTTAGAGTTACCAGACATTCATCTTTCAGGATAAGAGAAAACCTCCAACGTTAAGTCATATAGGACGATGAATGAAATGATGTTCAAATGAGTACAGGGTACATAGAGCTTAGAGTTACCAGACATTCATCTTTCAGGATAAGAGAAAACCTCCAACGTTAAGTCATATAGGACGATGAATGAAATGATGTTCAAATGAGTACAGGGTACATAGAGCTTAGAGCTACCAGACATTCATCTTTCAGGATAAGAGAAAACCTCCAACGTTAAGTCATATAGGACGATGAATGAAATGATGTTCAAATGAGTACAGGGTACATAGAGCTTAGAGCTACCAGACATTCATCTTTCAGGATAAGAGAAAACCTCCAGCGTTAAGTCGTATAGGACGATGAATGAAATGATGTTCAAATGAGTACAGGGTACATAGAGCTTAGAGTTACCAGACATTCATCTTTCAGGATAAGAGAAAACCTCCAACGTTAAGTCGTATAGGACGATGAATGAAATGATGTTCAAATGAGTACAGGGTACATAGAGCTTAGAGTTACCAGACATTCATCTTTCAGGATAAGAGAAAACCTCCAACGTTAAGTCATATAGGACGATGAATGAAATGATGTTCAAATGAGTACAGGGTACATAGAGCTTAGAGTTACCAGACATTCATCTTTCAGGATAAGAGAAAACCTCCAACGTTAAGTCATATAGGACGATGAATGAAATGATGTTCAAATGAGTACAGGGTACATAGAGCTTAGAGCTACCAGACATTCATCTTTCAGGATAAGAGAAAACCTCCAACGTTAAGTCATATCGGACGATGAATGAAATGATGTTCAAATGAGTACAGGGTACATAGAGCTTAGAGTTACCAGACATTCATCTTTCAGGATAAGAGAAAACCTCCAACGTTAAGTCATATAGGACGATGAATGAAATGATGTTCAAATGAGTACAGGATACATAGAGCTTAGAGCTACCAGACATTCATCTTTCAGGATAAGGGAAAACCTCCAACGTTAAGTCGTATCGGACGATGAACGAAATGATGTTCAAATGAGTACAGGGTACATAGAGCTTAGAGCTACCAGACATTCATCTTTCAGGATAAGAGAAAACCTCCAACGTTAAGTCATATCGGACGATGAATGAAATGATGTTCAAATGAGTACAGGGTACATAGAGCTTAGAGTTACCAGACATTCATCTTTCAGGATAAGAGAAAACCTCCAACGTTAAGTCATATAGGACGATGAATGAAATGATGTTCAAATGAGTACAGGATACATAGAGCTTAGAGTTACCAGACATTCATCTTTCAGGATAAGAGAAAACCTCCAGCGTTAAGTCGTATAGGACGATGAATGAAATGATGTTCAAATGAGTACAGGGTACATAGAGCTTAGAGTTACCAGACATTCATCTTTCAGGATAAGAGAAAACCTCCAACGTTAAGTCATATAGGACGATGAATGAAATGATGTTCAAATGAGTACAGGGTACATAGAGCTTAGAGTT
Organism: Mantis religiosa; assembly: GCA_030765055.1. Classification (NCBI taxonomy): domain Eukaryota; kingdom Metazoa; phylum Arthropoda; class Insecta; order Mantodea; family Mantidae; genus Mantis; species Mantis religiosa. The sequence goes on from CM060953.1 coordinate 196,103,051, forward strand.
ACCAGACATTCATCTTTCAGGATAAGAGAAAACCTCCAACGTTAAGTCATATAGGACGATGAATGAAATGATGTTCAAATGAGTACAGGGTACATAGAGCTTAGAGTTACCAGACATTCATCTTTCAGGATAAGAGAAAACCTCCAACGTTAAGTCATATAGGACGATGAATGAAATGATGTTCAAATGAGTACAGGGTACATAGAGCTTAGAGCTACCAGACATTCATCTTTCAGGATAAGAGAAAACCTCCAACGTTAAGTCATATAGGACGATGAATGAAATGATGTTCAAATGAGTACAGGGTACATAGAGCTTAGAGCTACCAGACATTCATCTTTCAGGATAAGAGAAAACCTCCAGCGTTAAGTCGTATAGGACGATGAATGAAATGATGTTCAAATGAGTACAGGGTACATAGAGCTTAGAGTTACCAGACATTCATCTTTCAGGATAAGAGAAAACCTCCAACGTTAAGTCGTATAGGACGATGAATGAAATGATGTTCAAATGAGTACAGGGTACATAGAGCTTAGAGTTACCAGACATTCATCTTTCAGGATAAGAGAAAACCTCCAACGTTAAGTCATATAGGACGATGAATGAAATGATGTTCAAATGAGTACAGGGTACATAGAGCTTAGAGTTACCAGACATTCATCTTTCAGGATAAGAGAAAACCTCCAACGTTAAGTCATATAGGACGATGAATGAAATGATGTTCAAATGAGTACAGGGTACATAGAGCTTAGAGCTACCAGACATTCATCTTTCAGGATAAGAGAAAACCTCCAACGTTAAGTCATATAGGACGATGAATGAAATGATGTTCAAATGAGTACAGGGTACATAGAGCTTAGAGCTACCAGACATTCATCTTTCAGGATAAGAGAAAACCTCCAACGTTAAGTCATATAGGACGATGAATGAAATGATGTTCAAATGAGTACAGGGTACATAGAGCTTAGAGCTACCAGACATTCATCTTTCAGGATAAGAGAAAACCTCCAACGTTAAGTCATATAGGACGATGAATGAAATGATGTTCAAATGAGTACAGGGTACATAGAGCTTAGAGTTACCAGACATTCATCTTTCAGGATAAGAGAAAACCTCCAACGTTAAGTCATATCGGACGATGAATGAAATGATGTTCAAATGAGTACAGGGTACATAGAGCTTAGAGCTACCAGACATTCATCTTTCAGGATAAGTGAAAACCTCCAACGTTAAGTCATATCAGACGATGAATGAAATGATGTTCAAATGAGTACAGAGTACATAGAGCTTAGAGTTACCAGACATTCATCTTTCAGGATAAGAGAAAACCTCCAACGTTAAGTCATATCGGACGGTGAATGAAATGATGTTCAAATGAGTACAGGGTACATAGAGCTTAGAGTTACCAGACATTCATCTTTCAGGATAAGAGAAAACCTCCAACGTTAAGTCATATCGGTCGATGAATGAAATGATGTTCAAATGAGTACAGGGTGCATAGAGCTTAGAATTACCAGACATTCATCTTTCAGGATAAGAGAAAACCTCCAACGTTAAGTCATATCAGACGATGAATGAAATGATGTTCAAATGAGTACAGGGTGCATAGAGCTTAGAATTACCAGACATTCATCTTTCAGGATAAGAGAAAACCTCCAACGTTAAGTCATATCAGACGATGAATGAAATGATGTTCAAATGAGTACAGGGTACATAGAGCTTAGAGCTACCAGACATTCATCTTTCAGGATAAGAGAAAACCTCCAACGTTAAGTCATATCAGACGATGAATGAAATGATGTTCAAATGAGTACAGAGTACATAGAGCTTAGAGTTACCAGACATTCATCTTTCAGGATAAGAGAAAACCTCCAACGTTAAGTCATATCGGACGGTGAATGAAATGATGTTCAAATGAGTACAGGGTACATAGAGCTTAGAGTTACCAGACATTCATCTTTCAGGATAAGAGAAAACCTCCAACGTTAAGTCATATCGGTCGATGAATGAAATGATGTTCAAATGAGTACAGGGTGCATAGAGCTTAGAGTTATCAGACATTCATCTTTCAGGATAAGAGAAAACCTCCAACGTTAAGTCATATCAGACGATGAATGAAATGATGTTCAAATGAGTACAGGGTGCATAGAGCTTAGAATTACCAGACATTCATCTTTCAGGATAAGAGAAAACCTCCAACGTTAAGTCATATCAGACGATGAATGAAATGATGTTCAAATGAGTACAGGGTGCATAGAGCTTAGAGTTACCAGACATTCATCTTTCAGGATAAGAGAAAACCTCCAACGTTAAGTCATATCGGACGATGAATGAAATGATGTTCAAATGAGTACAGGGTACATAGAGCTTAGAGCTACCAGACATTCATCTTTCAGGATAAGAGAACACCTCCCACGTTAAGTCATATCGGACGATGAATGAAATGATGTTCAAATGAGTACAGAGTACATAGAGCTTAGAGTTACCAGACATTCATCTTTCAGGATAAGAGAAAACCTCCAACGTTAAGTCATATCGGACGATGAATGAAATGATGTTCAAATGAGTACAGTGTACATAGAGCTTAGAGTTACCAGACATTCATCTTTCAGGATAAGAGAAAACCTCCGACCTTAAGTCATATCGGTCGATGAATGAAATGATGTTCAAATGAGTACAGGGTACATAGAGCTTAGAATTACCAGACATTCATCTTTCAGGATAAGAGAAAACCTCCGACGTTAAGTCATATCGGACGATGAATGAAATGATGTTCAAATGAGTACAGGGTACATAAAGCTTAGAGTTATCAGACATTCATCTTTCAGGATAAGGGAAAACCTCCAACGTTAAGTCATATCGGACGATGAATGAAATGATGTTCAAATGAGTACAGGGTACATAGAGCTTAGAGTTACCAGATATTCATCTTTCAGGATAAAGGAAAACCTCCAATGTTAAGTCATATCAGACGATGAATGAAATGATGTTCAAATAAGTACATGCTACATGGAGCTTAGAGTTACCAGACATTCATTTTTCAGGATAAGGGAAAACCTCCAACGTTAAGTCATATCGGACGATGAATGAAATGATGTTCAAATGAGTACAGCGTACATAGAGCTTAGAATTACCAGACATTCATCTTTCAGGATAAGAGAAAACCTCCAATGTTAAGTCATATCAGACGATGAATGAAATGATGTTCAAATGAGTACAGAGTACATAGAGCTTAGAGTTACCAGACATTCATCTTTCAGGATAAGAGAAAACCTCCAACGTTAAGTCATATCGGTCGATGAATGAAATGATGTTCAAATGAGTACAGGGTACATAAAGCTTAGAGTTATCAGACATTCATCTTTCAGGATAAAGGAAAACCTCCAATGTTAAGTCATATCGGACGATGAATGAAATGATGTTCAAATGAGTACAGGGTACATAGAGCTTAGAGTTACCAGATATTCATCTTTCAGGATAAAGGAAAACCTCCAATGTTAAGTCATATCAGACGATGAATGAAATGATGTTCAAATAAGTACATGCTACATGGAGCTTAGAGTTACCAGACATTCATTTTTCAGGATAAGGGAAAACCTCCAACGTTAAGTCATATCGGACGATGAATGAAATGATGTTCAAATGAGTACAGCGTACATAGAGCTTAGAATTACCAGACATTCATCTTTCAGGATAAGAGAAAACCTCCAATGTTAAGTCATATCAGACGATGAATGAAATGATGTTCAAATGAGTACAGAGTACATAGAGCTTAGAGTTACCAGACATTCATCTTTCAGGATAAGAGAAAACCTCCAACGTTAAGTCATATCGGTCGATGAATGAAATGATGTTCAAATGAGTACAGGATACATAAAGCTTAGAGTTATCAGACATTCATCTTTCAGGATAAAGGAAAACCTCCAATGTTAAGTCATATCGGACGATGAATGAAATGATGTTCAAATGAGTACAGGGTACATAGAGCTTAGAGTTACCAGATATTCATCTTTCAGGATAAAGGAAAACCTCCAATGTTAAGTCATATCAGACGATGAATGAAATGATGTTCAAATAAGTACATGCTACATGGAGCTTAGAGTTACCAGACATTCATTTTTCAGGATAAGGGAAAACCTCCAACGTTAAGTCATATCGGACGATGAATGAAATGATGTTCAAATGAGTACAGCGTACATAGAGCTTAGAATTACCAGACATTCATCTTTCAGGATAAGAGAAAACCTCCGACGTTAAGTCATATCGGACGATGAATGAAATGATGTTCAAATGAGTACAGGGTACATAGAGCTTAGAGTTACCAGACATTCATCTTTCAGGATAAGAGAAAACCTCCAACGTTAAGTCATATCGGTCGATGAATGAAATGATGTTCAAATGAGTACAGGGTACATAGAGCTTAGAATTAGCTGGACATTCATCTTTCAGGATAAGGGAAAACCTCCAACATTAAGTCATATCGGACGGTGAATGAAATGATGTTCAAATGAGTACAGGGTACATAGAGTTTAGAGTTACCAGACATTCATCTTTTAGGATAAGAGAAAACCTCCAACGTTAAGTCATATCGGACGATGAAGGAAATGATGTTCAAATGAGTACAGGGTACATAGAGCTTAGAATTAGCTGGACATTCATCTTTCAGAATAAGAGAAAACCTCCAACGTTAAGTCATATCGGACGGTGAATGAAATGATGTTCAAATGAGTACAGGGTACATAGAGTTTAGAGTTACCAGACATTCATCTTTCAGGATAAGAGAAAACCTCCAACGTTAAGTCATATCGGTCGATGAATGAAATGATGTTCAAATGAGTACAGGGTACATAGAGCTTAGAATTAGCTGGACATTCATCTTTCAGAATAAGAGAAAACCTCCAACGTTAAGTCATATCGGACGGTGAATGAAATGATGTTCAAATGAGTACAGGGTACATAGAGTTTAGAGTTACCAGACATTCATCTTTTAGGATAAGAGAAAACCTCCAACGTTAAGTCATATCGGACGATGAAGGAAATGAAGTTCAAATGAGTACAGGGTACATAGAGCTTAGAATTAGCTGGACATTCATCTTTCAGGATAAGAGAAAACCTCCAACGTTCAGTCATATCAGACGATGAATGAAATGATGTTCAAATGAGTACAGGATACATAGAGCTTAGAGTTACCAGACATTCATCTTTCAGGATAAGAGAAAACCTCCAACGTTAAGTCATATCGGACGATGAATGAAATGATGTTCAAATGAGTACAGGGTACATAGAGCTTAGAGTTACCAGACATTCCTCTTTCAGGATAAGAGAAAACCTCCAACGTTAAGTCATATCGGACGATGAATGAAATGATGTTCAAATGAGTACAGGGTACATAGAGCTTAGAGTTACCAGACATTCCTCTTTCAGGATAAGAGAAAACCTTCAACGTTAAGTCATATCGGACGATGAATGAAATCATGTTCAAATGAGTACAGGGTACATAGAGCTTAGAGTTACCAGACATTCATCTTTCAGGATAAGTAAAATCTCCAACGTTAAGTCATATTGGATGATGAATGAAATGATGTTCAAATGAGTACAGGGTACATAGAGCTTAGAGTTATCAGACATTCATCTTTCAGGATAAGTAAAATCTCCAACGTTAAGTCATATCGGACGATGAATGAAATGATGTTCAAATGAGTACAGGGTACATAGAGCTTAGAGTTACCAGACATTCCTCTTTCAGGATAAGAGAAAACCTCCAACGTTAAGTCATATCGGACGATGAATGAAATGATGTTCAAATGAGTACAGGGTACATAGAGCTTAGAGTTACCAGACATTCCTCTTTCAGGATAAGAGAAAACCTTCAACGTTAAGTCATATCGGACGATGAATGAAATCATGTTCAAATGAGTACAGGGTACATAGAGCTTAGAGTTACCAGACATTCATCTTTCAGGATAAGAGTAAACCTCCAACGTTAAGTCATATCGGACGATGAATGAAATGATGTTCAAATGAGTACAGGGTACATAGAACTTAAGGTTACCAGACATTCATCTTTCAGGATAAGAGAAAACCTCCAACGTTAAGTCATATCGGACGATGAATGAAATGATGTTCAAATGAGTACAGGGTACATAGAACTTAAGGTTACCAGACATTCATCTTTCAGGATAAGAGGAAACCTCCAACGTTAAGTCATATCGGACAATGAACGAAATGATGTTCAAATCAGTCCATGATACATAGAGCTTACAGTTACCAGACATTCATCTTTTAGGATAAGGGCAAAATTTCAACGTTAGTAAGGAAGAAACTGATCTATAAATTCGGCCAGACCGAGGTTTCAAACTCGGAATTTATGAACGCGAAGCGGACTCGCTACCCTATACCGTCAGACTAAGAAGTCGACCACAACTTGTACCACGTTTACGTAACTATAATCAAGCATAAATTATTATATTTTCCATAATAATTATTTTTAGAAACCCGCAAAGTATAATCATACAATTTAATGCTATATCCTAAAATGCTTTTATAGCTATTACAAATTTTAAAACAAATCGGTATGGGGTTTGAGGTACTATTTTGTACTCTTTAGAATGGTTTAATAAAGTGAGATATTAAAAGTATTTTTACAATTGAAATAATATTGTAAGTTCGTGTACAATACACAAATTTATTGCATTCTCCAATTGGCAAAGCGTTTCTACAATTGAATAAAACTGTTTTGAAATAAATTTTTGTACAAGAGTTCGGTAAAGAAATTTACGTTGGTAGACTCATTTGATTTTTTTCATTTTTGACACAGGGTAACCCAGTAGGTAATTTAATGTACTTGCTTCGTAAGAGCATTTCTTAATTGAAGGCCCGAGGAACGTGAATGATCCACATACTTGATTCAATTTAAAATAGCTACTTGGTCGGTGTTCTCACCTGGGCTCGTAACTACTTGTTGGTCATCAACAAAGAGAACAGTACAAGTAGCAAATCACTGCTACAAAAAGTAAAGCTATGCGAAACGAATGCTGCACAGGAATCCCACATTAAAAGGCGCCAGCTGTATCTCTGGCTCTTAGAAGTTTTTCCAGTCTTATCCGGTTATTGCATTTGTAGAATGACATTAAATATAACTTAACCTCTATTTTTAAATTAATTTGTTATTAATGATGCTCCCTATAATTCTTAAAATATATTTACAGAGCTGACACCTTAATAGAAATGAATCATATAGCCATCATCATTAAGATGATATAAAATCGACTGCTTCTCAATTCAAAGTCAAACGAATTATTTAAAATGATAGTTGTAGATATATTCATCATTTGTAGCCCCTTTCCACTTATCTCTGATTTTATATGTTACACATTTTAAAACATTACCTACAAATTTAAATGATACTCTGTTGACAGTTATGAATGTTGCAGTGGCCGCGCCGTGGCTCAGTGGTTAGACCGCTTGGCTCTCACCAAGGCGGCCCGAGTTCGATCCCAGGCGACCGCAAAGTGAGATTTGTGATGGACAACACGGCGCTGGGGCAGGTTTTCTCCGAGACCTCCGGTTCCCCCCGCCATCTCATTCCACTGGTGCTCCATTTTCATCGCAAGTATCATCAGTGTCACCACCTGCGGTGCCGTAGGTAGTAAAAGCGGGCGTTAAACACTACACATTTCATTTCATTTTGAATGTTGCAATGAAGCAAAATCTGAATTCTTTGTCCCCTATTAAGTGAAAGTAAAATTTTATTTCACCCAAAGCTCAGTATTTATCTTTCACTAGAAATACATGTTTAGATCTCCTGGACCTTACAGAGATCACTTATACACTCCTTGAAATGGAAATAAGAACACATTGACGCCGGTGTGTCAGACCCACTATACTTGCTCCGGACACTGCGAGGGTGTATAGTGGGGATGTGGGAGGCCAGGTGGACGTACCGCCGAATTGCTCAACACATGGGGCGTGAGGTCTCCACAGTACATCGATGTTGTCGCCAGTGGTCGGCGGAAGGTGCACGTGCCCGTCGACCTGGGAGCGGACCGCAGTGACGCATGGATGCACGCCAAGACCGTCGGATCCTACACAGTGCCGTAGGGGACCGCACCGCCACTTCCAGCAAATTAGGGACACTGTTGCTCCTGGGGTATTGGCGAGGACTATTCGCAACCATCTCCATGAAGTTGGGCTACGGTCCCACGCACCGTTAGGCCGTCTTCCGCTCACGCCCCAACATCGTGTAGCCCGCTTCCAGTGGTGTCGCGACAGGCGTGAATGGACGGACGAATGGAGACGTGTCGTCTTCAGCGATGAGAGTCGCTTCTGCTTGGTGCCAATGATGGTCGTATGCGTGTTTGGCGCCGTGCAGGTGAGCGCCACAATCAGGACTGCATACGACCGAGGCACACAGGGCCAACACCCGGCATCATGGTGTGGGGAGCGATCTCCTACACTGGCCGTACACCTCTGGTGATCGTCGAGGGGACACTGAATAGTGCACGGTACATCCAAACCGTCATCGAACCCATCGTTCTACAATTCCTAGACCGGCAAGGGAACTTGCTGTTCCAACAGGACAATGCACGTCCGCATGTATCCCGTGCCACCCAACGTGCTCTAGAAGGTGTAAGTCAACTACGCTGGCCAGCAAGATCTCCGCATCTGTCCCCCATTATGCATGTTTGGGACTGGATGAAACGTCGTCTCACGCGGTCTGCACGTCCAGCACGAACGCTGGTCCAACTGAGGCGCCAGCTGGAAATGGCATGACAAGCCGATCCACAGGACTACATCCAGCATCTCTACGATCGTCCCCATGGGAGAGTAGCAGCCTGTATTGCTGCGAAAGGTGGATATACACGCTACTAGTGCCGACATTGTGCATGGTCTGTTGCCTGTGTCTATGTGCCTATGTTTCTGTCAGTGTGATCATGTGATGTATCTGACCCCAGGAATGTGTCAATAAAGTTTCCCCTTCCTGGGACAATGAATTCACGGTGTTCTTATTTCAATTTCCAGGAGTGTAGAAATACAGTGTTATGAGTTGACAGTTACTGAAGAGAAGACGGATAAGTTCAATGTACATCAACCGTTATGTGTATGGCTGACTAATCCTTAGAATTTAATAAAACATTGTTCGATATTTCAGAGCATTTAGAGACTAGGTCCTCTTGAGTTGAAACTTTAACATGCAGCCAGTGATTATGCTGTTTACAAACATTTCCGGCTCTATTCTCTCTGTGTATGTATATCATTTTATTTTTCTTCCTGCCACTCTCAAAGATAACTGATATAGCTGATGACAGCAAAACTCAAAATAAATTCAGCAAAATTCCGAACTTAGTATTTTTACGGCGACAGTGAACTTCTACCGCAAAGGAATTAAGTGTGAGTTTTCCCATTTAAGTTGCGATACGAGACCGGAAGTGCGGGCCTCATTGTTGACGTGTTCCATACCCTTCCACTACAGTAGATGTACAAGATTATACTTCTCCATTCCTCCGATTCTGAAGTTTTCGGTTTTCAGAAGCTTTCTTCTGTGACGAGTTAAGTATCGGAGTTGTGAATCAGTTCAGTTGTGTAGTTCGAATGAATCGATGAACCTGGACAGCGTAAGTGTGAAGAGTTAGTTGTCTGAGAATCGACAGGTAGCGTCGGTCTGCAAACACTGGGTTCAGTGAGCGTTGAGAAGCGACAAGCAGCACAAGTTTGTGTTGTAACAGAGACAAAATAGTTCGTGCTACGGAAACAAATGCGAATTTTTCGTGTATTTGTAAAAAAAAGGTGTAAATTAGCACTGAGCTAATGATACTAGTGTTAATGCGACTAGTGAAAGCTCTTGTTGTCATTTTATTCGTACTGGTGTATAGAAGTGGGATAAGAAGCCACAAGGGAGCAAAGGCGCTACCTTATTAGCTGAAATGGACGAACTGATATTCGGCATGGAGAGAATGAGAAGCGAAATCTCTACAGTGAAATCTGTAATGGTCAAATTGGGATCCGAAATGAAGTTCAGCGCGGGAAAAATGAAAAATGAAATCAAGACAAATATAAGAGGTAAATGAAAGCCAGAGGGTACTAGAATACATCTTAACTGGAACAAATAAGAACAGAAACGTAAAATTAAATGAAATCCTGCGTAGAGGGGTTGGAAAAGATGAGGAAAATTATATAATACTGGTAGAAGGTATGGACCAAAATTAATAAACAGTTGCTGCCAAATATCAGATTCCAGTCAAATCCGGAAGGCAAGGGCTCGTAAAACAACTGAAGGAAGTTGTTATGCACTTGGATATGATTACAAACAAATTGAAGGGAGGGGTTTACATTTAACTGCAGCTTCATGGATGTTGCTGATTATTCCAAAACAAATGAAAGGAAAGAAAAGGGAAAACACTACTATTGTAATAAATACATTTTTGTATCTGAAATGATTATAAATACCTGTTTTAATAAGAATGACTGGACTGGGTTGGACTACGTAATAAGAAATAATCTACAATTTCTTCTGAGACAGCTATAAAGCCCATAGTATGATTCCAGCAAGTTGGTACCACGACACACACCGCTAGAGTTTTCATTCCCTCGTTGGGAATCAGGTAAATTCGAAAACTTCTCAACCTGTCACCTTGAAAGTCCCACATTTATTCCTTAAATTTTTAAGCTCTAATAAGGACTTATGTGCACGTCTAACACACCTAGAACTGTCCTCAACCTGATAGCGCTCCGTAAATTTAAAATATATATATTATAATTTTTTATTGATCGATCAGCAGTACATTGCTTTACAGATCAGAGTGAAAAGAAGATAACAGAACAATAAATTAAAGAACAATAACACTCAAGGGTAGGCTAACAGGCCACCCCCTAACTACATTAAGTTAGAACTCCAATAATACTCTCTGAGGAATTACGTCAATATTGGAGATGTAAGACACACATCAAGCACTAGCATCACTCGAGTTAGAGGTATCACTTAGAAGCAGGTCCTGTGGTAGTCTCCTCTTCAAGCGTGAGAGCTGGCGCGTGCAGACGCCGATGTTATAATAACCAGCTCCCGGAACTTCTTGCAGCGTGGAAAAGAAACGACGAGCGATCCTGCGAATGTAGTTGTGAAGAGGTAACAGTCCTAGTTCCTGATGGAGCTGCTGATTACGGATGAACCATTCCAAAAGTAAAATGTTTTATAGTACCCAGGATCTCCAGATTTGTGTGAAAACAATATTTTTCTAGTACTTTATAACTGCCTAAAGACCTAAACCTAGATCAATTATTTCATTTGAAATGTTACAAAGGCAACTATCAAACGCAGCACAGATTGTTGTAACAGAAATAAAGTACACTAGAAGGATATAACTTTTAAGAACTTAAACGTTTTCTTTTCTTATTTAGCCCTCTTAGCATACTTTATGTATTAGTTTTCAAAAATAATATAGTAAATGTTTACCACAAAACCGTAAAACTTTGGATTTATTGGATCATTTTATAGATGCATGCTTTAGTATAAAAATTTGGCAATCTCCCTTGTAAATAGAATGAGGAATAAAAGAATACAGTAAATTTAAACGAAAATCAATATTTTAAAAGGTGCTCCTCTGACATTACGTTGTCTTTGCATAACCAGGAGCTGGGGATGGGGAGGAATAACTTTTCTGTTTGAGAAGAGTATAAGGATTCAACAATTCAAACTAAGAAACAAGGAATAGTTAGTTCCAAAACACAGTGTTTAATAACGATGTTCATTTTTCTGTAATACAACTTTTCTATTTCTTACCATTTATTAGATACACAAGTCACTCAGAATAAAAGATACTTAAAAATTCAAATTGTGATTTCTTTGGAAGTGAAAATTAAATTAAATCAAAATCTTTTCTTTACTTTCTTTGCAAGAAACTGAACTTAATTCCTAAGGCTGGTTGTGACTTTTCATATTTGAGTTATACTTTTTGAGACAGATGCAAAAACATACATGCATAAAGAAAAGAAGTTTTTATTCCAGATGTTTCTTTTCTTTGTTCACAGTCTCTAACCATTTCCGGTATAATTTTTTGAGTGCGAATTTTTGTACAGAATAAAATGCCTCCCCAATTTACTGTATGTACAGTGCGTATGACTCAAAACTTGGCTGGCTAACCCATAGCTCATCTTACCGGTCCGGTACTGTACGACTTGGCTGGCTGACAGGCTGTCTCCCGGTCAGGCACGCTGGACGTCAAATCAAACACCAAATCACATTAACAATTACTAGGATAAACACGAAACTACAACACAGGAGAAGTTGGACGTGTTGACCATTTGTATCAGTACAGCTTTGGAATAAATGTTTAGTTTAAAGTTAGTTATAGTTTATGAACTACTTATTTTTCTAATCCAACTAAAATACCAGCCTGACATCCGTATAGCTGTGAATGTAACTTACGTTAAGAGATAATTCGTCATTGTCATTATCTTCATCGTCTGAGCATTGCAAATTTATGATGATAGGTTCCAAAATCTCGTTAAGTGCTATTTCTTTCCAAAAGTCGTCTTCTTGTAGTTTATCTGATGTCTCACGAAGCTTTCCCAGTCTTGTTGTGTTCCTTGTCAATTTGTTGGCGAATAAGTCCTTCAACGTTGGTCACTTTAAAAACATTATTTCTGTTTGCAACATAATTTGAGCCCACATTAACTCTATTGAATTTTTCTAGCAGTAGTAAGGGGCGGGGGGAGGGTGGATCGCGTCTCACTAATCCAGCTGATACATTTGTTCATGGAAGAGTAAGTGAATAATGCTACTTTCAACTGTCTAGAGTAAATAGAGATTACGAACCATTCATAAACAAAGATATAATGTGACCAGACACGTTCTGCCAGACCAGCAAGAAGTGTATCGTTTTCTCTCGTCGAATTCAACAAACACCTTGGCTTATACAAAGTACATATTTCTTTTACCACGTTTGTCAAATGTTTACGTTTCAGTTCTGAGTAATTTCAAGTATACGTTACGCATACATGACAACCAATAATGATATTCATTACAGTGCTTACGTCGGAATGCATTGTTTTAATATAATGATATTAGGAAAACTATTTGAGCTAAAAGTATGGGGTTTTTACGGTTATGTTAAATACATTGCACTCTCTTTCCTCATGCACCAGTTTTTGCAAAATCTGAAGTATTGTCTTAGCGCGAATAGTATTTATTAGAGAGTGGTTAGGTTGGCGCTCCTCACACACCACTTAGGGGGAATGAAATACGACAACAGCGCAGGACTCACCTAGTACCGCTCAAGGACAAACACCTTCCCATTTGAAACACATAATAAACTTTTCTAAGCACTGCAAATGTTACTTACGCTTGGCCTAGGCTAGAAAGGAAGTATGACTGACGCACATGTGCGAGTGCAGTGAAGATTACACGAGCTATGCCTGCGGCCAAGTGTTGTGATATACATATTGTACATAGAGAGAGTAAAAAATGGCATATGAATAATGAATAATGATTGAATAATGATTTATTGTCATTAAGCTTATTACAGCAATAGACAAAGTCAAAAATAGAGTACAAATTAATACAGTTATAATACAGTGAAGATAAAAAAATCAATAAAATACTTACATTAGATATACAAATATAGAGACTTAAAATAAAATGAGGAAATAAGAATACTTCATGACATAAGCCAAAGTTTAACTACGCCTTTTAAATTATTCCTGTATTGAATAATAAGGTTTGGAAACTAACCATTCATATAATTTGCATTTAAATGTATTACCTGATAATTCAGTTAATTCTAAAGTAATTGATTATATAGTTTAATGCCGAATACTTCAAAGCTGTTAGAGGTTTTAGTTAATATATGATATGGTATATTGAGTTTATAATTAAACCTAGTATTAGAATATCCTGCCTGAATAGCTGGTCGGTTAAGTTACTTTTTACATAGATGAGAGTATTATAAATATATACATTTATCACAGTCATAATTCTTAATTTTATAAATAGAGGTTTACAATGTGCAAATTTATCTGAATTTGAGATGGTACGAATTATTTTTTTTTTTTTTTTTTTTTTGTAATATTAGGATAGTAGAAATATGACTGCTGCTTCCCCAGAGTAAAATGACATATGAGATTATACTGTTCTTAAATATGAATCAGGTACATGACTTTTCAAATTTCTGATTAAATATATAGCTCTGGACAGCTTCGCTGTAATATAGTTGATATGGGGTTGCCATGTCAGCCTATTGTCCACAACCACACCTAAAAATTTTACATTCCTTGAACAATTTTCATAAGAAGTCTCACGCAAACTAAATGTAAGTTGTTCAGTATGCACATTGGCCTTCTTGGGTAATAGACTACATAATGCAGGATATACCATAACACACCATGATCTCTACAGGTATACTCTGGCAACCCCCCAGGAGTAATGTTTGAAGTAAAACTTTTATAACTAGCGAACAGACAGGCAGCTAAAACACACAGTTTTCAGTTTTCTTCCACTCGTACTTGATCACTTGTAACAATGAAACTGAGAATGAACACACTACAAAACAGTTGTATCCTTACCATGTGTGTTGGAAAAGAGTTAAGAGAGCTGATGGTTTGTTCTCCCTTTTGCTGGAAGGATTACAGTTTATGACTATGATTGATGGAACTTCGGTGCAAGTACAGTCGCCGTCAAAATTATTACAATTTTTAAAACAGGTACGTTGTAAGCTATTACGCATAAAGTAATCCGTTTTAATCAGGTTATTTAGGCAAACGGTCCCCAAAAATAATTCCCGTTACTGCATTAAGCAGTTTTGCGGCTTAGTATTGTGACTTTGTGGGTTCGTGAAATGAAAAGTCCAATTTCACCACTCAAAAATGTTCTTTATTTCCACCGACTTACAGTTAAACTCTTGCCAATTACACAGAATTACGTAATGCACACAATTACGATTCACCAGTTCGTCCGTTACAATTTCACTTGCACTCGTAATTACGTACAATCTTCCGATGCTCTCACACAGTCTTCTCGTCGTCCACTAGCACTGCATTCTTACACCAAGAACTCTGACTGACTGCCCCTTGCACGACGTGTTGCTTATATAGGGTCCGCTTGCCGATCTAGAAGGTTCTCGATTAGATTGAATGTCCCGTAATTTCCAGAACATAGGAGAAGGGTAAAGAGACGGCTCAGGGGCCCGACATCCCTCTCCTAACCATCCCTTCAGTTAGTGACAGGAGACAAATGAGTGGGTGTGGCGTGGCCTCCGGTCCCGTCTCAGTTGTTGTTTGTGGTGCTTCCCGATAATTGGGTGACAGTATAATTTTACATGGGAAATGGCTCCGTTCCGATATTTATTTTTCGTTTTTCAAAGTTTCCGGAATATAAGAGGTCCTTTAAGGCAGGTCTTAAGATTTTACTTGTCTAATAACCTTCCGTTTCTTTGTAAGAATTTCAAAAAGTGTCACACAAAACGCTTAAATGGCCAATTTAATCACTTAGAACAAAGAGTAGAGTTGTGTAATAAAGAATCCCAAGGAAATACAATAGAAAAGCACTGCTAAATGACCACAAATACCGCAGTTTGTAATGACAACGTGGCTTAGACGTTGTCACATTCGGGTTATCTCGTCGATATTTATAGCAAAAGGTCTCATTGAAAAGAAATAATAGAAGTTGAAGTTAGGTCAATATCACTGCAAATATTTATTCTCAGTAATCAACAGAGAGCTACTAGGAAAACACAGGAAAATCAAAACAAAACAAAGACGAAGTCTGTGTTACTACTCCATGATCGACGCCAGAGGGGAAATAAACGAATCACGAATATTACACGAAGTCGCTGTTACTTTGTTATTTTGGGAGGTCGTCAAACGCAACTTTATTATTCTTATGTTGGATACTAGGAATTATCGTTCATAGAGATGTAGAGGGTATTGCGGGCTTTAGGAGATATCATATTAAAGTAAATATTTGATCGCTTGAAATGGAATTTATAATGCTAAGCTAGTCAGTAATTTTCGAAATGTATCAAAGGTTAAATACGTAAAATATGAAGCTATTAGCAAACAAATATATACAAATATAACAATGTATAACTTAAAACTTCACTTATCTTATAAGAAATGATGACACTTTTCTTATAAATTGTCCGGGATCGCGACTTCATGTAAATTTATAAACATCCTCAGCCGGAAACAAAGCTCTCGCCTGGCGAATGTCGGGTAACTCTAAGCTCCATGGACCCCAGGCTCATTTGAGCATCATTTCACCCATTTCATTCATCGTCCGATATGACTTAACGTTGGAGGACGTAAATTACAACAAAAAAGGCTGTCGCCATTGTTACGAACGCTAGGTGTTGATATGTTCTTGTTAGTATTAGCAAAATCTGAAAATAAAACAAATTTAAAAACAGAATTGACTGCCAATATTTCAAAATTCGTCACTCGATGTTTGTTTTTTAAAATAAATATCTTCCCCAGGCCATTATTTCTATCGGACCATTTAATTGTTTTATTAATTATTTTCAAATTACAAAATTCATTTAAACTGTCAATGATATTTCTACCCTTAGAAAAATAAAAGACGATTATAATTTTAAAAAATTTGCTTACTATCCTTGTGCTAATAAACATTTTCAAAATGTTTTTAAAGAGTTTGTTATAATTTTAGTTCCTCAAAATAAATATAGTATTAAAAATTTATTGCATTTCTCTAAAAAAAGACGAAATTCCTAATAATAAAATTCTGGAATTTATCAGTTTGTTTTGGTTGTGATAAAGTTTATATTGGAAATACAAAACGAAATTTAGAAACCAGAAGGAAAGAACATTTTCGTAACAATAAGTACAGACTGATAAATCGGCCGCAGCAAATCATTTTTGATCATTTAACCATGAAATAAGTCCAGAAGTTAAATTATTAAAACAGTTAAATGGTCCGATAGATTTAACGGTTTGGGAAAGGATATTTATTTTAAAAAACAAACATCGCATATTGAAGTTTGAAATACCGGTAGTCGATTGTGTTTTTAAATTTGTTTTATTTTCAGATTTTGGTAGTACTAAAAAGAACACAGCGTTGCGAGCCCATTGTTGCAGTCAGATTGTTATTTGCCGTCTCCAATTTTGTTAAAATCAGTGCCAATGCAGCCTCCATCTTCGTAACGTCTCACTCCTGACACCAATTGTGACTTTGTGGGTTCGTGAATACAAAACTCCAGGTTACAAACAGCAAAAATTGCACTTTATTTCCGTAGAAACACACTTTCATCAACCTTTACAGTCCAGAATTGCACCACATACACAATACAACGGCCACAACACGGCTGTTCACGTACGCGAGTTCAATTAACGACTTACTCACTCTGGCGGGCGGGCTCCTTTTTTTTTTTTTTTTTTTTTTTTTTTTTTTTTTTTTTTTTTTTTTTTTATAGATTACTCACATCCCAGAATGTTCCACAACAATCAACACGGCTAGCAAGAAGAACTACAACTCTCAAGAAATCCTTATCCTTCCCACAGCCGTTTCGGCGAGCTTTTATCTACACACTACACTGCCCGTCTCTTTGAATGCCTCGCCACGCCGCCTCGATCAACAATGGGCTCGTGACGATATCAACACCTAGCGTTCGTAACGAATACGTCAGCTTTGTTGATTACGGCTGAAGATGTGTGAAAGTTTTGCATGAAATTGCGATCACGGACAATTTATAAGAAAATTATCATCATTTCTTATAAGATAAGTGAAGTTTCCAGTTACAAATTGATATATTTGTGTATGTATCAAAGGTTATCTAAGCCAAGTTTGAGATTAGACAAATCTTTTTAACCTTTCACTCCCTTACAGTGGTATTAATCTTTGGATTTGCATTAACTTAACTATTGCATTAAATTGACAACCTCCTTCATAATTTCAAACTCTAGGGAACATGGGAAATTATCCTGGCTATAGAAACGTTTCCAAATATCAGCCGAGAAACAAACCAGGACCTCTGGACTTGAAGTTTTGGTTTCGTAAGTTATTAATTGCAGTTTTTACTGAACCACTTCTAATGAACATCCGAGTATTCACGGCGGACATGGATCATGTTGGGGCAGAATGTCACGAAGGACTCAAGTAATTCCATCTGGGTGCTCATCTTCAAGGTGAAGGCAGGCGTCTGTCCAGATCTGGATGAGTCTGTCTCTACATCACGATAAACGTATTAATATACAGCACTGTTTAGAAGCTACGTGTAGGTTCAAGGCCGTGGACCTAAGCAGGATGTGTAGTCACCCCATCCTGCAATATATAAGGTGGTGGCCACCACTTGAGCAGCATCATTTGTCCACAGAACTTCTGCCGGCAAGAAAATGGCTTCCCTCGTAACTGTAAGTAACATTGGTCTTTCTTTCTGTAGTTGCCAAAGTATATACCTACTTATTAGCTATTTTTAACTGCAAATGTATATTTTCTCCAATAACACTATTACGTTAGTAATTTCTCTTGCTAAAGTGTTATTTTTCGAACCTCTGGTCTCAAAAATGCATGCCTGAACCTTAGGTACATATTAGAAAATGAATATAAGATTTAATTTACAATAATGGCTTTAATTTTCATAGTTAATACAGAGGGATAAATATAAACGGTCATTTAGCGTCCAATTTTCACAAATGTAAAACAAATTTTCCAATATTTCTTTGAAGAAAACGTCTCCATTTATCCAACATACAAGATAAAAGCTTCATTTTGTAGTTTTACTGTACTTTACCCATGGAATTCTGTGTGAAAAACTCTATACGTATTTGTTATTCTAAAGAGTCAATAGTTTATAGACATAACCTCAAATAATAACTAACCAAAACTTTGGGTTGAATCCAACAATTTTCACGCTCGTCTATTGTTTCGGTCCCAACACAGTCATTTCTTCAAATCATCTATACTCTATAGAACAGAGTTAACGGAGCTGCGACTTTCAATATATTCTTCATTTATATTCTACAAATTATCTTGTATTTAATGATGCACAAGTCAAAATTATTTTAAACCTCTCTACATGCTGGAGAGATTTTGCTTGGTTTTGCTTTAAACCAAAAAGTTTATGCCGAAACTTCACCTAAAATACACAAAGGCTTCTGAAGTATTATCAATATGTGCCCTTGTATAAAAAGTGCTATTGGTAGATGAGAGGAGGGTATTATGGAACACCATTTACATTTCTAAATATCACCAAATCATGAGAACACATAACTGTGATGAACTGTCACTTGTAATAAAAAGATGCTATTCATTTTGTTGTTATAGAAATGTATTTAGAAAATTACTGCAAATGGATTTTGATATGAAATAGTCGGGTATTATGGAATAGGTGGTTTAAAACCTAGAAAAATTAATTTGATTTCGTAAAACATCAAACCTAATTCGTTTAAAACAGACAATTATCTATAAATAAAGGTTTATAGGCCTAGACTAAGCATAGAATAACAGAAAAATAGGTTTTGTTTGCATTTCAAAAAATTTATTTTAAACTATATTTCGTATTTAAGTTAGGCTACATTTATATAACTAATAATAATTATTTAGCTACTAATATTATACATAAAACCCATTTTGAAATTTATTTCTGTTCAGTATACGTTGTACGGTTATATGGAAGATGAAATTTTCATGTCGAGTATTAAAATATATCTGGTATTCCATAATACCCGACACACCATTATAGACAATGAACGTTTAAAGTAATGGACAAAACACGGCCAGCTAAAAAACGACTACTTTTTGTTTCCTTTTATACCTTCTACTATTTTTCCTAATTGTTCTCATTAGTCTTCTCTGATTTCCAAAGCCAGGGAAAGGTCTCACCTTGCCAATAAATTATATCAGTTTTATTATGTTTTGTTCTGATCTCAGATTCAAGATTCTTTTGCCTCTTATGTCATTTGATACGTTTTCCCACGTACGCAAAAGAAATTCGCCTCTCCAATATTTTGTTTTTTGACAGACAAAAAATTATGCCAAGTACTATCTTTTTTTCACACATTGGACATCTTCCCTTAATATATGCATTCCTTATACCCTTTAAGTATATTACTCCTGTTCTAAACCATGCCAACCCTTCTCTTCCTAGTTTATCACAGATAACAATATATTTTTGTCCGACCCAATCATGTTTCAATGTTTTATATAATTTCAGAGATCTTTAAAAATTAAAATTGGCCCGTTGTTCTTGTTTTTCAATATCTTCAATTGTTTTTACTTCTTTCCAGATCCCTTTTCTATTCTTCCACTATCCAACACTAACCATAGTGAATACACACTTATTTCCTGTAAAATATTTTGAATTTTATATATCCAAGCTTCTCTGCCCTTTATTCTTAACTTATATAAGAATTCTCCTCTACATCTATTTTTCTTTTCACCCGTCCCCGATAACATACGTAACGCCACTACCTATTTGCTCACACTGTCCCATTTCTTATCCCATATATTTCTCCTGTAATTTGTTAACTCCTTACATTCTATCAGGTAATGAACAGTGCTCTCTTCATCTCCACAAAATTCACATATGTCTACCTCATTACTTCTCAACCCTTTTAGATATATTGTTCCTACTCTCATCCGTAGTATGCCTTCTCTTCCAGTTTTGTCACATTTTCCCTACCCCATTCTGTCTTTAAAGGCCACAATATAACAAACTACAATTCTTTTAAAGTTCCTTACACATAACATCAATGTTCAAGTCACATGCGTTCTTAAAATGTTTGAAAATTCCTGTGCAAAAACATTTGAATATCACAAAGCACAGTTTATTCTGTATCGAGTGAAATGACAAGAAGAAGCTGTCAACTGTCACTGCAATGCATCATGGGAATCTTTCTTGACTGCTTCATGGCACTTTCACGTGATAGCAGCTGCAAACAGAGCCCAAATCTCGATATTCCTTATTTCACTAAACTTATTTCCTCTAAATAAGTGGCTGCGCCGTGGCTCAGTGGTTAGACCGCTTGGCTCTCATCAAAGCGGCCCGGATTCGATCCCAGGCGACCGCAAAGTGAGATTTTTGGTGAATAACACGGCGCTGGGGCGGGTTTTCTCCGGGATCTCCGGTTTCCCCCAACATCTCATTCCACCGGTGCTCCATCTTCATCTCATGTACCATCAGTGTCATCGCCTGCGGTGCTGTATGTGGTAAAAGCGGAGGTTAAACACTACACATTTCCACATTTTCTAAATAAGTAATCGCCTTTCTCGGATAAGATGCGAATACATTCTTAAAGGAATATATACCTGAGTATAAATTACTTCTTATATTGTGATATTTTCAAATTTTGTAGTATCTTAAAAATAGCTCGTCATTTCTATTAAAATTTTATATATTTTAGATATTTATATAACAAATAATTGTTTGTTAATATATTAAATTTCTCTTAATTTTGAATACAGCCTCAATTAGAATAATTCCACAAGGTTAAACACAAGAAACACCAAATCTTATTCAACTAAAGCGCAGTTCCCACCAAAGCACAGCTCGTTTACCAAACAAGCTTTTTCGAGGCGTTATCTTTCTCCAAGATACTCTTTGTCGTTAGTTTGAATTTAAAACACACCTGATAAACAGATAAGCTGCTATTCAGTTTATCCCATGATCATACAAAGAACATGGAATTTCAAAACAATTGCACAGTGATCTACCTTTTTTAAACATCTGAAGTGCTGTTCTCACCCGAGTTTCTTTTGTTCATAATTATACAAATTATTGTTTCAAATGCCTATTCTTATAGCTATCTCGATTACGAATGGTTTTATTAGCTATGTATGATGAATACTGAAAGCTAAATACTATTTCAAGTACTAATACAATTCAGTAATTCATAAATACAAGAAGTAGAATAAAAATACTGGACAAATATAAATATTTGTAACAAAGACTTAATTTATCTTTAAAGAAAATGCTGTAAATTTCTTATTTCAATCAATAATTATATTTGTATAGTATTTGCTGCTTCACAGTATATTGCTTCATTTTCTACGTAAATATTAGAATAAAATATTGAACATACATTTATTCTAAAGAAATTTCTTACTATTCCTTTGATATTAATTGCAATTTGTAAACCAGGGATACATACGAAATATTGTCTCTAATTAGTAAAGAATATTTATCACAAATACATATTAATTGTTCAAGATATTATGTTGCAGTGCAAAATAGTTATAAAATCAGAAATCTATAAAAGCACTGTCAAAAGCAGCACAATGTCCACCTCTGTAGCATCGATGGATTTTACCCTTATCATAAAAGATGAATGTCCGGTAACTCTAAGATCTATGTACCCTGTACTCATTGGAACATCATTTCATTCATCGTCCGATATGACTTAACGTTGGAGGTTTTCCCTTATCCTGAAAGATGAATGTCTGCTAACTCTAAGCTCTATGTACTCTGTACTCATTTGAACATCATTTCATTCATCGTCCGATATGACTTAACGTTGGAGGTTTTCTCTTATCCTGAAAGATGAATGTCTGGTAACTCTAAGCTCTATGTACCCTGTACTCATTTGAACATCATTTCATTCATCGTCCGATATGACTTAACGTTGGAGGTTTTCCCTTATCCTGAAAGATGAATGTCTGCTAACTCTAAGCTCTATGTACTCTGTACTCATTTGAACATCATTTCATTCATCGTCCGATATGACTTAACGTTGGAGGTTTTCTCTTATCCTGAAAGATGAATGTCTGGTAACTCTAAGCTCTATGTAACCTGTGCTCATTTAAACATCATTTCATTCATCGTCCGATATGACTTAACGTTGGAGGTTTTCTCTTATCCTGAAAGACGAATGTCTGGTAACCCTAAGCTCTATGTAACCTGTGCTCATTTGAACATCATTTCATTCATCGTCTGATATGACTTAACGTTGGAGGTTTTCTCTTATCCTGAAAGATGAATGTCTGGTAACTCTAAGCACTATGTACGCTGTACTCACTTGAACATCATTTCATTCATCGTCCGATATGACTTAAGGTTGGAGGTTTTCCCTTATCCTTAAAGATGAATGTCTGGTAACACTAAGCTCTATGTACCCTGTACTCATTTGAACATCATTTCATTCATCGTCCGATATGACTTAAGGTTGGAGGTTTTCTCTTATCCTTAAAGATGAATGTCTGGTAACACTAAGCTCTATGTACCCTGTACTCATTTGAATGTCATTTCATTCATCGTCCGATATGACTTAAGGTTGGAGGCTTTCCCTTATCCTTAAAGATGAATGTCTGGTAACACTAAGCTCTATGTACCCTGTACTTATTTGAACATCATGTCATTCATCGTCCGATATGACTTAACGTTGGAGGTTTTCTCTTATCCTTAAAGATGAATGTCTGGTAACACTAAGCTCTATGTACCCTGTACTTATTTGAACATCATGTCATTCACCGTCCGATATGACTTAACGTTGGAGGTTTTCTCTTATCCTGAAATATGAATGTCTGGTATCACTAAGCTCTATGTACCCTGTACTCATTTGAATGTCATTTCATTCATCGTCCGATATGACTTAACGTTGGAGGTTTTCCCTTATCCTGAAAGATGAATGTCTGGTAACTCTAAGCTCTGTGTACCCTGTACTCATTTGAATATCATTTCATTCGTCGTCCGATATGACTTAACGTTGGAGGTGTTCTCTTATCCTGAAAGATCAATGTCTGGTAACTCTAAGCACTATGTACCCTGTACTCATCTGAACATCATTCATTCATCGTCCGATATGACTTAACGTTGGAGGTTTTCTCTTATCCTGAAAATTGAATGTCTGGTAACTCTAAGCTCTATGTACCCTGTACTCATTTGAACATCATTTCATTTATCTTCCGATATGACTCAATGTTGGAGGTTTTCTCTTATCCTGAAAGATGAATGTCTGGTAACTCCAAGCTCTATGTACCCTGTACTCATTTGAACATCATTTCATTCATCGTCCGATATGACTTAACGTTGAAAGTTTTCCCTTATCCTGAAAGATGAATGTCTGGTAACTCTAAGCTCTATGTACCCTGTACTTATTTGAACATCATTTCATTCATCGTCCGATATGACTTAACTTTGAAGGTTTTCCCTTATCCTGAAAGATGAATGTCTGGTAACTCTAAGCTCTATGCACCCTGTACTCATTTGAACATCATTTCATTCGTCGTCCGATATGACTTAACGTTGGAGGTTTTCTCTTATCCTGAAAGATGAATGTCTGGTAACTCTAAGCTCTATGTACCCTGTACTCATTTGAACATCATTTCATTCATCGTCCGATATGACTTAACGTTGGAGGTGTTCTCTTATCCTGAAAGATGAATGTCTGGTAACTCTAAGCTCTATGTACCGAGTACTCATTTGAACATCATTGGTGTTGTTACAGTTGGCAGCAGCCGTGTTGGTCCTTGTGGTGGTGAACACAGTGGACGGTATGGGATATACCGGACAGAACCAGGGAGGTGCAGGATACAACCTGGACAACTACCGCCAAGCCCGTGCAGGTCAAGGGGGTAACTTTGGCGGACAACAGCAGTACGGCGGCCAAGCTGAAGGATACGACGCCCAGCAATACACCGCCCGCATCTACATGGAGCCTGAGTACACGGGATACGAGGCGAGGTACCCTGGGGGCCGTGCTATGTACAAGTCATACCGCGCCGTTCCTGACTACGGCTATGGTACGTACAACTTAAACTAATACCAAGGTGTAAGACAAATTGTTCAAAGAAACGCACCTTAAGGATATCTACCTATGGCTGAAAATTTGAAAGCCTGAACTAATAAGGCTAGTTCTTAAAGATTTGTACTACAGATGTAACTCAGTGTAAATATGACAAATTTTCTGTGACCTGTTTTTGTAAGGATTGTTGCCTCCGTTGTTTACTTCACTCCCAGAGTGTCTACTCTCAGTTTTACAACCTAAAAATGCAGCCAAAATAAATAAAATGGAGATTTTTGTTTGTATATATCTGAACAGTCATTTGTTTTGTTACAGCTGGACGGGACGCCATTGCTGTAGACGCTTATGGTGGTGGTGGTCTGGGACGCAGTGGCAAATCTTCTTCCTTCGACGCAACTTCCTCCTTCAGATCTCAACGCGGATCTAACTTTGGGGCTCATTCAGTTCATTGAAACAATCAGTTTATCTAGATAATGTGTTCCTCTTAATTTGTAACAAAGATCCGTAAACGCGCTGCTACAAGTACTATGTAATATTACACTTCTCAGAAATACCTTGATTTCATTTTATTGTCTAACAAATAGCAGAATCTTAGTTAATTGTAAGTGTTTATAGACATAACCAATTGATTATTGATACTTTCTTATATTAATGTGATTTCTTTATCAATAAAGTTAAAACTGAAATATCACGTTGTTTTCATTGCAAATACGTTCCTTTGTTTTTACTTCCTATGCATGTGTATTAGTAATACTTCCTGTGATTCATATGGCTAGATTACTACCTTTAGAAGCACTTAACCAGAAACATGACACATTGAGGAATCAGGAGTGTACGTAACAAAGGAACTACCACTGTACTTACACCGCCACGCACCTGAAAGTTTGATGGTATAATGCCTGCTGTATATAAACCATGTGCACCAAAATGATAAATTAATAAAATATTGTTACTAAATCTCGTACTTGAATACAAACACATAAGACTTATAAAGGAACAGGGAATGCTTTATTTTTTAACTGAGAATTTCATAGAGTAAAATATAGTTTTGTTATTCCACCGAATATAAATAGTTGCAGCCAGGGGCGGCTGCTGGCTCTGAAAGTCGGTGGTTCACAAATTTATCCATGCAATTTAAGTTTTAAAAGTAACAAACGGTTGTTTAAGCCCACCACTATAGACTGCTTTATACACAAGTTAACGGTAATTCACAGCGTATAACACAACATGCGTATTTCAGAAACACTCTAGAGCATAACACTCATCTATTTATGCAGCTAAAAATGGACTTGATATCTCTACATGGCAGACTTCAAGTGTACATTGCAAGATTTCGTTCTGGATTGTCTTGGATGTCCCCTTAAACACTGCAGCATTCTCCAGATAGGTTTTTCAGAACACAGTCTAGCTCTGAACGAAGTTTATCAGTCCTCGAAAAATACCAGGATTGCTTGACGTAGCTGAATCATCGTGTCCTCGTAGAGCTAACTCAAAGGCTCCATAAAACCTAATGCAGTTAACAATAATGTTTAAAACATACCTATTTTGAGCCACTTTCTGGCTGTGTTCTTCAATTGTTCTCCGATATGCACTGTCCATCTGCTTTGCTATATTTACATTGCCAAGCGAAGCAAAAACTGTGTTTTTCATGTGCAGTTTTTAAGTTACGTGTTTTTAGCGCGATCATGAAGATGCTGCAAAGCATTCACGTCATGTTTTGTCCATGGATCTTCACCGCCAAAGAGAACGCAAGGAAACCAAAACAGGCTATTTTTAATATTACAACCACACATCAAATTATATTTCTCATATACATTGTTGTTAAAGTTCCTGTTCAAATATCTTGTTTTTGTTTTGACTACATATGTGATTTTTATATTTGGCGTGGGACTTCCAAGTCGCTTATTTTCGGTGTTTTCTTCTAAGCTCATTTTTAAAAAGGATGTGCTAATAGACACTTTATGGAATTCATCGTTTCTCCTTATATAAGACAATATACTTGTATTTAAATAAATCACTTTTATTCACTACTCAAAGCACGACACAGCTAACAAAACACGGCACAAAACATGTGGCTATGCTCCGGTAGGTAATAGTAATCTGTGGTAATAGTTGACCGATGCGAACATTTAATATGAGAATAATAGGTGGCGCTGAAAACAGAAGCAGAAGGCTTGGCATTCACTATTCTCTGGATGCTAGGGTAGCCAACCTTATGCAGCCATAAGCCCCGCCCTTCCCTCGTACTTGCCTCGCACACCTAAGGTTCATCCTTGTCTATACCTCCCCATTGTATACCAGTGGTTTGCAACTGAGAGTGAACTACTTGGCACCTGCAAACAATACATCGCGCTGAGGGCCACTGCACTAGACAAGGTCGAACTGAACTCCAAATGGAACATGTCCTTGCATTAAAGGGAGACCCAGCATTTTGGTTGTAGCGCAAACATGCTAACCCATTGAAAAGTTGCCCCTGGTTGCAGCACTTCCCTCAGTATTAAAACCAAACCGGTTATATGAATGGAATGATACCAACAATAAGCATGATGGCAAATTTAGCATTCTGAAAGCATTCATGTAATTATGAGACAGAAAATGTAAGGATTGAGTCCTTCTAAGACAGGCCAGTTCTACTTTCCGTGAAATCAGAATATGATGTCTTTAAAATCACTACTTCTTCGATGTGACGATATTAGTAAATTGGGATCTTGTGAAGATAAAACCCAGTAGCGTAGGGGAATAAGTAAAGGGAAGATGCTCTTTTTGTTGAGGAGTTAGCTGAAAAATGCCGGCCCTCGTAGAAATGGTCGCTAAAGCGAATGTCCCTAGAGTTCCGCAGCGTAGAGGGTCGCGGGTTGGAATCCCGCCTTCGACATGGTTGTTTATGGGTATTGTGAAATTAGGAAAATAGATAAGAAAATAAACGGAAAAAATGAAAAATCGGTTAAATAAGAAAAAGAGAAAAAATATATATATAGATACATATTTTTTAGTAAAAAAATATAAAAACAGCAACATTTGCAGAACCTAGTGAGCATTCCCAGCACAATGTATGTAGATCAAATTACCTTATTTAATTCCTGCATTCAATGATATCCTTTTCTCAAGTGTGAAAGAACAATTAATTTCCAGAAAGTAATTTTTCCCTCCTGCTCATGCAAAGATAATATATAGTGACCAACTCTTTGAAGTTCATGTTTCCTGTATTCCCATTTTCCTCTAGTGTCTGCAAGAAAATATGAATTAAAAGCACTAGACTAGCCTCGTAACTCAGTCGGTAGAGCACCTGCCTGCCGTGCTAGGGGTCCCGAGTTCGGTTCTTGGCGGTGGGGGTGGGGATTTTTCTCCAACCAAGTTAATTCCTCATCTTTCCCAGAGTGTACGTGATCTAATGATTAAAACCCAATACGAGTTAACAACTTCGGTATGTTCCAAAGGAGAACGGCCGCCGATATGACCATTGCAGTTAAAGGCGGGGTATAAATGTGTACGTGATCTAATGATTAAAACCCAACAAATACGAGTTAACACCTTCGATATGTTCCAAAGGAGAACGGTCGCCGATATATCCATTACAGTTAAAGGCGAGGTATAAACGTGTACGTGATCTAAGGATTAAAACCCAACGAATACGAGTTAATACCTTCGATATGTTCCAAAGGAGAACGGCCGCCGATATGACCATTGCAGTTAAAGGCGAGGTATAAATGTGTACGTGATCTAATGACTAAAACCCAACGAATATGAGTTAACACCTTCGGTATGTTCCAAAGGAGAACGGCCGCCGATATGACCACTGCAGTTAAAGGCGAGGTATAAATGTGTACGTGATCTAATAATTAAAACACAACGAATACGAGTTAACACCTTCGATATGTTCCAAAGGAGAACGAACGCCGATATGACCATTGTAGTTAAAGGCGAGGTATAAATGTGTACGTGATCTAATGATTAAAACACAACGAATACGAGTTAACACCTTCGATATGTTCCAAAGGAGAACGAACGCCGATATGACCATTGCAGTTAAAGGCGAGGTATAAATGTGTACGTGATCTAATGACTAAAACCCAATACGAGTTAACACCTTCGATATGTTCCGAAGGAGAACGACCGCCGATATGACCATTGCAGTTAAAGGCGAGGTATAAATGTGTACGTGATCTAATGATTGAAACCCAACGAATACGAGTTAAAACCTTCGATATGTTCCAAAGGAGAACGGCCGCCGATATGACCATTGTAGTTAAAGACGGGGTATAAATGTGTACGTGAACTAATGATTAAAACCCAACGAATACGAGTTAACACCTTGGATATGTTCCAAAGGAGAACGGCCGCCGATATGACCCTTGTAATTAAAGGCGAAGTATAAATGTGCACGTGATCTAATGATTAAAACCCAACAAATACGAGTTAACACCTTGGATATGTTCCAAAGGAGAACGGCCGCCGATATGACCATTGCAGTTAAAGGCGAGGTATAAATGTGTACGTGATCTAATGATTAAAACCCAACGAATACGAGTTAACACCTTCGATATGTTCCAAAGGAGAACGGCCACCGATATGACCATTGCAGTTAAAGGCGAGGTATAAATGTGTACGTGATCTAATGATTAGAACCCAACGAATACGAGTTAACACCTTCGATATGTTCCAAAGGAGAACGGCCGCCGATATGACCATTGCAGTTAAAGGCGAGGTATAAATGTGTACGTGATCTAATGATTAGAACCCAACGAATACGAGTTAACACCTTCGATATGTTCCAAAGGAGAACGACCGCCGATATGAACATAACAAAAGATGGTGTATAATAAAATAATAAAAACAGTTCTACATTTATGAATCGCATAGAGCAATAGACGTCAGGAAAAATACAAATTTTTACTCCCTCTCTCACACGTCCACAGAATAAATATATAAATTAATATGGTTAAATAAGTCTTCATCTTCAGCTGGGACTACAACCCGGCTTCTCCGGAGTTCAAAGTTAGCACGCTAACTTCTATACCACTAGGAAGTCATTTTCTTTTCTTTATTTTTCGTGTTGAAGCAACGAGAACAGAAATTTAAAGTCATCACAAGGGAATAATTTTGAAAATAGCTTTATTTTAATATACATTATGTTTTTATGTCAACGAAATGTTGATCCTCAAGGTCATGTTTGCTTCCTAGTGCAAGAGAACACAGGTTCGAGTCCCATTGATGTACCGAGCAGGATGGCTCAGATGGTTTCGTCTTTGGCACGTATTTAGGAGGCCTAGGTTCGATTCCTGTGGCTGACCAACGTAACCCATGCGTTTTTCGGTGGTTTTGCAGGTGTTCCGGTGAATCCTGGGTAGGCTATCACTATAATTTTCTTTCCTTTCATTTCTCTCCATTATCATTTCACAGCTCTCATCTGGGGGTGTCTTTCAGGGTGGAGGTGTCGGCAGGTATCTCGCCCTCTGTGGGACGGACGCCCAATGTCTCCTGTCACCTTATTCTTCCTCCTGGAGGTGCCCCACTTAGGGGCCTAGAATCAATACCTTTGTATCAAATACCCTCCATATCGTGATCCATTCCCATAGGTGTTAGTATATATGTAAACGTATGTGAGTAAATACCAAAATAAAACCAATAAAACGACGGAAAATTAGGAAAAATATATGTAAATGAGTAATTGTATGTATTAACAAGACGTGGAAATATGTATAAGCTTTCGTCAAAATAGTCTATAGCAAAATGAGAAGAGGATCTGGTACGAATGTTGAAGATATCGTTAAAATATAAGTACTATTTGTTTAATAATGAAATATGTAACCCAGAAATTCTGTAGAGTGTGAATAGAAATAAACATAAATAAGTCGAAAGTTATGGGCTTCAAGAAGGGAGATAAACTAAAACAAAAGGTGGGTACTATATGGCAAAAGGATAGAAGTGGTCAATGGATTTGAATACTTACGAGTTAGGTTAAATAACAATGGAAAGTGCGGAGTAGACAGGAGAAAAATTGAAGAAAAATGAAGGACGACAATGAATGGGTTAAGAATACACAAATATAAGCTAGAAATGACAACCAAGTGGTTAGAAAGAATGTATGAAGCAATAGTGGAATCCAAAATGGTGTACGCAGTGAAGATATGGGGGGGGGGGGGCACAGAGGTAAACAAAACGGTGGACCAAAACTACAGAAGGTTTTGTAAAGAGCTACTAGGCTTACCAAGATCAGCAGCTAGGGAAGTAGCTTTAGTAGAATTAGGAAAGACAAGAAGAAATGGAATAATAATGGAAAGAATAATAAAATTTTGGTATAAGTGTTTGGCCAAAGAAGAAGGGCATTATGAAATTATGTATGAAACAGCAAAAATATTATAAACTCAGAGATAGGAGGAATTATGGTAAAAAAAATAGGAATGGGAGATATATGGAGATTAGAGGAAAGCAATACAAGTGATGTGGTAAATTGGTAAAATGCAGAATAGAAGATATAGAAAGACAGGAAATATGGAGAAGTCTAGAAAATATTAAATCATTACAATTTTACAAATAAATAAAAAGAAACTGGGGACGAGAAGCATACGTAGATTACTGCAATAGGCAAGAGAGAGAAGGGCTAGCTTGGATGAGAACAGGAACAATATTTCTAAGAGGGATAAGAGGTAGGGAAAAGTGAATTTGTGAACTGTGTGGAGGTAAATAAAGCATACAACACTATGTAACAGAATGCGAGGAGACTGCAATGTGGAGAAAAAGGGTTTGGGAGGAAAAATGGGAGAAAGTAGAGAAGAGGATAGTAGCTATAAAATTGTTAACAGGAAAGGAGGTGAGTTCTTATAGAAGGTAAAAGAAAAATGGAGACGAAATGTAAAGAATATAAGAAAGATGGGGGAAGAAAGGGGCTAATTAAGCAAATAGGAGGCATGGAGTTTAAGAGCTACCTGGCACAGCAGAAGACCATGGTATAAGCCAAGGAAGCAACAAGGTAAAGACAAATAAATGTAAAGAATATAAGAAGGAAGGTGAGGGGGAAGAAAGGGGTTAATTAAGTAATAAGGAGGCATGAAGGTTAAGAGCTACCTGACAGAGCAGAAGACCATGGTGTAAGCCAAGGAAGCAACAAGGTAAAGACAAATAAATGTAAAGAATATAAGAAAGGAAGGTGAGGAGGAAGAAAGGAGCTAATTAAGTAACAAGGAGACATGGAGGTTAAGAGCTACCTGACAGAGCAGAAGACCATGGTGTAAGCCAAGGAAGCAACAAGGTAAAGACAAATAAATGCAAAGAATATAAGAAAGGAAGGTGAGGAGGAAGAAAGAGGCTAATTAAGTAACAAGGAGACATGGAGGTTAAGAGTTACCTGACAGAGCAGAAGACCAGGATGTCATGTAAGACAAGGTAGCAACAAGGTAAAGACAAATAAATGTAAAGAATATAAGAAAGGAAGATGAGGGGAAGAAAGGGGCTAAATAAGTAACAAGGAGGCATGAAGGTTAAGAGCTACCTGACAGAGCAGAAGACCAGGGTGTCGTGTAAGACAAGGTAGCAACAAGGTAAAGACAAATAAATGTAAAGAATATAAGAAAGGAAGATGAGGGGGAAGAAAGGGGCTAATTGACTAACAAGGAGACCTGGAGTTTAAGAGTTACCTGACAGAGCAGAAGACCAGGATGTCATGTAAGACAAGGTAGCAACAAGGTAAAGACAAATAAATGTACAGAATATAAGAAAGGAAGATGAGGGGGAGGAGAGGTGATAATTAAGTAACAAGGAGCTATGGAGGTTAAGAGCTACCTGGCAGAGTAGAAGACCAGGGTGTCATGTAAGACAAGGTAGCAACAAGATAAAGACAAATAAATGTAAAGAATATAAGAAAGGAAGATGGGAGGAAAGAAGGGGCTAATTAAGTAGCAAGGAGACATGGAGGTTAAGAGCTACCTGACAGGGTAGAAGACCAGGGTGTCATGTAAGACAAGGTAGCAACAAGGTAAAGACAAATAAAGGTAAAGAATATAAGAAAGGAAGGTGAGGGGGAAGAAAGGGACTAATTAAGTAACAAGGAGACATGGAGGTTAAGAGCTACCTGACAGGGCAGAAGACCAGGGTGTCATGTAAGACAAGGTAGCAACAAGGTAAAGACCAATAAATGTAAAGAATATAAGAAAGGAAGATGGGAGGAAAGAAGGGGATAATTAAGTAACAAGGAGACATGGAGGTTAAGAGCTACGTGGCAGAGCAGAAGACCAGGGTGTCATGTAAGACAAGGTAGCGACAAGGTAAAGACAAATATATGTAGCCTAAAATTGTAAAATTTTGGAATATGCACAACAAATAATTCATTTATTCAATATCAATTTAAAGAATAACTTTGAATTTAAGACCAGATACTGGAATTTCTCCTTGATCACTTAAAAGTCTTTTGTAGAAAAGCCAATATAATGGCCAAGGTATTAAAACCAAAGTCCATAAGGCACTTAAATGGTTTTTACACAGCAATAGCTTTACTAGAGCGTATCATAAAGTCAACAGGCTGAAACTCACTCTCTGTCGATATATGTACATACCAAATGACATTCGATCTTTTTATGTCATTCCATTTAGCACGTGCATTTCGTAGATTGCCTTTTTTCAATCTCATAAGTTGGAGTTATTGTATCACATGTTTTAGCGCGTTTAGAAAGTCAGCGAGGTGACGTTTTGGAGCGTGAACAGAAAGAGTCATTGTAGCTCGAGCATGACGCCTCTGTTTCGAAACAGTGAACTTT
>CM060953.1:196141481-196268981 GCA_030765055.1 Mantis religiosa
ATAGATAGATAGATAGATAGATAGATAGATAGATAGATAGATAGATAGATAGATAGATAGATAGATAGATAGATAGATAGATAGATAGATAGATAGATAGATAGATAGATAGATAGATAGATAGATAGATAGATAGATAGATAGATAGATAGATAGATAGATAGATAGATAGATAGATAGATAGATAGATAGATAGATAGATAGATAGATAGATAGATAGATAGATAGATAGATAGATAGATAGATAGATAGATAGATAGATAGATAGATAGATAGATAGATAGGATAGAGGTAGGTAGGTAGGTGGTAGGTAGGTAGGGGTAGGTTAGGTAGGTAGGTAGGTAGGTAGGTAGGTAGGTAGGTAGGTAGGTAGGGTAGGTGGTAGTTGGTAGTGGGTGGGTTGGGTTGTTGGGTAGGTGGGTAGGTGGTAGGTAGGTAGGTAGGTAGGTAGGTTGGTAGGTAGGTAGGTAGGTAGGTAGGTAGGTAGGTAGGTAGGTAGGTAGGTAGGTAGGTAGGTAGGTAAATAAATAAATAATAAATAAAAATAAATAAATAAATAAATCGACAGAAAGACAGACAAATAAATAAATCAAACAGTAAATCAGTAAATGAATAAGTGAATAAGTAAGTAAGTAAATAAATGAATAAAAAGAAATAACATGCTTTTGTGTGGACATCAGCCGATTTTTCGTTGATTGTTAGAGGTTTTTCATGAAATTACATTTGTATAAGAGAGAATTCTGAAACCTAAGTGCTAGGCTTCTGTTTCTGTAGTCCTACACGTCCCGGTCAGATGGTGCTAGGATAATATCCAAAGTACCTGCTTTCATTAGTGTCGAAAGATAGAAGGGAACTGGATATTATCATCTATTTTCATTTGGCTGGCTATTAAATATCAAATAAACTATTTACCTTGGTGACTAAGAAAAATCAGGAGCATTTTTATTTTAGATCCGTCATGCCACAGGATTTGTACCCGTGAACTGTAAAATTGGTTTGTAGACGTTATCGATTGGTCGTCAATTGCGGTTAAAGCTGCTTTATGTAATTTGTGTAAGTGTTCTGCTTATGAATACATCTGTAAGTCACATTTAATCCTGCTAACAACATAAAACAACTTTACTCCTACACCTTTGAGAGGTGAACAAAAACTACTCAAGCGTTTCAGCAATTGACATTGCTACACTTTGGAACGCCATGCTTATTACTTAATCCTTCAAAACGTTTCTCATTTTTTTCTAATCTAAAAACAAACTTGGTCCTGTACTTACTGCTAAGAGTTAACAAGAAAAGATAATAGTGAGGTAAGTGAAGGTTAATCTGATTTTTTATTGAGCTTTGCACTTTGATACCTTAACAAAACACACACGTATCCTTCGAAGTATAAAAGACTGCACAGACT
The DNA here is from genome assembly GCA_030765055.1 of Mantis religiosa. NCBI lineage: Eukaryota > Metazoa > Arthropoda > Insecta > Mantodea > Mantidae > Mantis > Mantis religiosa. The sequence goes on from CM060953.1 coordinate 196,142,884, forward strand.
TGGAACAGCATCAGTCACTGCACAGCCAAACAACTGACAACTACAATGGCAGTCATCGCTAAGGTAAACAAATTTGGGTTAGAGAGATTTTAGAAATTGTGGGTTTAATGTATATCAAAGTATTCCAAATACAACTGAAATAATTTTGTTACACTCTCTAATTTAAGAACATTTTATGAAACAACATAGTCACAATAAAGTTTTTGAAATTTAAAATTGATAACACTACTTAACACGGTTTTCGCCACAAGGCTGCAAATTGGCATTTTCGGTCAATCTTTATGAACAACTAGCGAAAATGTTCTTACACCAATCATTGTTTTGTAGCTCATTGAAATATTTTAAAACAGAAAAAAATGTCAAAAATACAAGTAAGTAAGCTATGGACCTATAAATGCCCCAGATGCTCTCTAAATCATCTTTCACAAATGTTTCCAATGTTTAGGGTTCATACTTAAACAATAACAATGTAGATAAATAGAGTCAACATGGAAAATTTAATGCCATGGTTGGGATTTGACGGAAACCAGGAGATCCATGGTTCAAATCCCGGCCATGACATTGCATTTTTCATGCTGACTCTATCAAGAACCTTATCCTATATATGGCTAGTGTGAAGGAATGATTAATAATATTAAATTAACTTAAATAACATTCTCGTTCAGATTAAGCTATTAGGCACGATTAACTGTTAAAAATAACTAGTGTTTAAGATATATTTTTATAACTGCATGTTTCAGTTGTTTTCCGTTACAGTACTGGTTTTTGTTTGATTCTTATTCGATGTTGCTTTGTTTTTGGCTCCCTTTCCAAGCTTCTCAGATAAATGAACTTTTAACAGTTAAGTAAAACAAATAATTTTATTTAAAAATATGGAACTGTACGCCAATTATGGAAGAGGTGTTAGTTTATTTTACTTTGTGTTACTTTCCATGCGAAACCAAATAATTTTATGCAGAGAATGAATGTGTTCAATGAATATTCACCACGTCATTAGAATCATATACCTACTAAGAAAGAGAAATAGTTTGTCGTCTTTATTAGAATCTGCATCAGCTCTTTTACACAAAAGCGTTAGATATTAAGTAACTTTTACTGTCATTTTCGTATTTAGAAGGTTCGATTTAGTTGACGTGACCTATTTTTGTAAATGTAGCAGACGAAAAGTTGAAATTTGTTGATTAATCCAACTAAGTGGTAGCGCTTCTTTTGTTTCAACATACCTATATCTCATTCAAAATTCTATATAGCACTCACTGTTGCCCCATTATGTGCACTATTTACAAAGAGTTGTGTGTTTAAATAAAGAAGGTAATGTTTTCTGTTTCAGGTATTTGCTGTAGCCATCCTGGCTCTGTTTGCTCTGGTACATTCTGTTTCTGCTATACACGGCCACTCCCACACTCATCTCAGTAAGTACTACGTCATAAGTTAGAACAGACATATACCAAAGTAACAATACGTGATATAGCTTATACAACAAGACATTAATATTCATCAAAAACTATATTATTGAAGGTTATGTTTATGAACAACTGCACAACATGAAAATATTTCATTATTTTCGTAAAGTCATTGCAGGTTTAAACAAAGATTGGGCTAACAGAAAGAACTTAGTGACAAACTTCAGACATTTTTGCATATTAAGTAATATTTGTAAGAGTGTAAGTTTCTAGACATAATTTAGAATCTTCTGCAGTAAAGACAAAATGCAGTAAATGGTTTAACGAACATAATCAGTACCAAACTAAGAATGTTGAGGTTAAAGCATGGGATCATGATATAACTCAAGCACAGGATGCATTTAATACAAGTCTGGCTTTATGAAACATTATAATGAACTCTAACTCACTCGACGAGAGTATATTTATATCTTAGCTAATGTTTACTGCCACACAATGAGAAAATTTAGCTTATACAGTTAACAAAACTATATTACCGCATAATCACAGAATATACACTCATAAAATCACATCAGAGACAACTAACGACAGTCACTTGTACGAGTGTGTTTTGTTTATATTAGATATCTAAGCTACACACAGCTTGAAACATTTGCAGCAGTAAAGAACTTTATGGTTCCTTAACTCAATTGTTTATTTTACTACTGCCTTTTTACTTAACAATATTTTGTACAGTATGTTTACTTAGTCACAAAATATGTAAATGGTGTTAGTGAACGTGAGAGCTTAATAGGCAGGGGGTATTTATCTAAGTATAAAGTATATTATATATTTTATACCATTTTTTAATTATTATTAGCAGGAAGGAGGTTCAAAATTTACACATCAGAATAAATCTCTCTCTAAAGTACGCTGGATTTAGAGGGATGAATCCCTTAAAAATATAAGTATTATTTTGTCATATTTATTAATCCCTAATGAACAGCACGTACATCTTTGTAAAATATGGGATCAATTAGCTAAAATTCCTCCTTTGCAATTCCTAGCGAAACTCTAATATTGTTAAATAACAAAATAATTATTTCCACAACACTATATGCTACAATGTGTTTGTGTGTACGCAGGTAACGGCTTGGGACACAAGTTCGGTTACGAGATCGAACATGGACACCACGGCCACTTCCACGGCTCCAGTTACCCTCACGGTTACGGAGGTTTTGGAGCTCCTGGTTACCACATTGGAGGTGGACACTACGACCATCATTACTAAACTGTCATCATCAACACTCGTGCTCTTCTTGTTATATACAATACTCAATAAACAGTTGTAAATAATCACTTGCTTTTCTTATTCACCTTCAAACACTCTCCGGTGCCGGATTCCCTCACCATTCTTTCCACGAACCGTTCCTTCTATGTCATATAGGCAAGTCCTCTATATGTAGAGGTATAAGAGAGCAATAAAAACTGAATATATTTTTTGATCATAATTTTTATGATCATAACTTTTTATGGTCATAACTTCGCAATAAAATTCAACCTTATTATATTCTGTTAGCTTAATGTGAAACAAACACGCCGTAGTAGTTTCATTGTTGATACTCCTGGATCCCGCCTGTGAGAACCAGGCAAGTTCAGACACGTTCAGTATTGCCTACCACTGTAATCTGCTTTCGTCTCAACAAATCTTCAGTTGAGGCCTATACAATGTTACAGGAGGCCTATGGAGAGTCTGTTCTTCCCTACAGCACAGCTTGAAGGTGGCTTAAAATGTTTAAAGAGGGGAGACAATCAATTTAAAAGGAAGGTGGACCCGGTGCTCCAGTTACTGCTCTTACAGAAGAAAACATCAACACTGCTGCTGCCATTGTGAGAGAGGATCGACGAATTACCTTAAGATCACTTTCTGAAATACTGAACATTTCATTGGGTGACACCCACACGTTGGTGACAGAAACATTACACATGAGACGTGTTTGTGCGCGATGGGTTCCAAGACTGTTGATTCCCGAACAAACGAACATTCGCATGCAATTCTGCATGCAGTTAAAGTTGATGTTTGAGGAAGATCCGGAGTTTCTTTGAAACGTAATCACTGCTGATGAAACTTGGCTACATCATTTTGATCCTGAGAGCAAACAGCAAAGCTCAGTGTGGAAATCTCTTTCATCACCAACACCCCAAAAAGCAAAAGTGGTTGCTTTTGCTGGGAAAGTTATGGTCATCTCATTCTTTGATTTTCATGGAATGGTTTATCAGCATGTTGTACCTGCACACACATCAGTAACTGGACAATACTACAGGGATGTCCAGAAAACATTGCAAGTCCATATCAGGCGCAAAAGACCACATTTCCGTGAAGCAGGCTGGATGCTGTAACAAGATAATGCGCGGCTGCATATTGCCAATGTTGTTGCTGAATATCTTGCAAAAATCAACGTGAAGTCCATCACTCACCCTCCCTATAGTCCGGGTTTATCTCCATGTGACTTTTTTCTATTCCCTAACTTGAAGAAACGCCTTCGTGGGAGGCATTATCCATCATCAGAAGCAGTAGTGAAGGCTGCGGAGGCTATTTTGAAGGACCTCTCAAAACATGTTATCCAGCATGTCTTTGAAGACTGGCAGAAACGCTGAGACAAGTGCATCGCATGCAGGGGAGACTATTTTGAGAAGGGCCTTCAAAATTATGAGGATGAGTCATACGTTGTCAAAAAAATTTGATAATTCTTTAATAAACAGCCCTCGTAGATAACCACCTCCGCCTAACAGCCCAGCATGACTTGCCCTTCTATGCGATCGGATGTCGCGTGTACCGATATTATTCCGTCTTATACAATTTTTACCAATTTTGATTTTTTCAAAAATGTATCAAAATATTAACGTCACAATCTCCCGCCGCGATAAGAACCACAGCTGTCCTCAGCTGATCACATGACTATATCAAAAAAGATTTATTTTTTTCAAATATACATAAAATATATACAATAAGATAAATGGGCTGGACAGACAGGGAAATTGGGGACAGGACTATGTGCATAGAAGATAGACTAAGCCAGGAAAATAAAAGGAAGCGAGAGAAAAGGGAACTGGGGAGTAGCAACAATGGGAACACAGAAACACTCGCCAAGGCACCCGTTCGCGGGACCAACCGTTGCTGTCTTCCAGAACAAGTAGGTCCTGAGGAGCACACCACGACAGTCTAGAAGAATCTGTACACGCATCGTCGATCTACCACCTTTGCAGAGCTAAAGTCTGTTCTGCAGGAAAACACCAACAAACATAATGTAACGCGAGCGCTGGAACACCCTGTGGAAGCAGCTGGGAGCGGAAGGCAGGGGAGGTTCGTGTTAGCCGCACCTCCCCCTCGTCTGTCTCATAGTGGTGACAGGCGGTGGTCAGGAGAAAAACATGACTGTGCCGTCTGTTTCTCTTACACCTGGTTCTCGATCATTCTTTTACTGGAACATTCCAGAGACTTCTAGAAGAACGGTGACATTCCTATAAAAAGGGTTTCAGAGAGACAGGAAAGTCAGTCTTGGTGTAAGTGTCAGTGACGTGCGTGGAAAGGAGCGCCGTGTTAACGAACGTGAAGATTGTGCAACGGAAGACTTTACGTAACTGGTATGTGCATCGGAGTTTATGTAATCGCGAGTACAAGTGAAATTGTAACGTACGAACTGGTGAATTGTAATTGTGTGCAACACGTAATTTTGTGTAATTGGCAAGCGTTAAACTGTAAGTCGGTGGAAATAAAGAACATTTTTGAGTGGTGTAATTGGACTTTTCATTTCACGAACCCACAAAGTCACACTGGTGTCAGGAAGCGGGAAGATAACATCACCGAACATTCCAACCATGGACGCGGCATTGGAAAAATTTTTGGAGAAGATGATGGAAATGAAGGCCGAATTAACAGAGAAGACGGAAGCGGCAAATAACAGCTTGGCCGCGAAGATGAACGAGTTAACAACAAAAACAGAAGCGGCAAATGACAACCTGGCCGCAAAGCTGGAAGAAATGAAGACTGCAACTGAAAACCTCGCTGCAAAAATAGAAGCGGCAAACAACAACCTCATCGCCGAGTTGAAACAAATGAAGACGGCCAACGACAACATCACCGCGGAGATGGAAGAAATGAAGGCCGAGTTAACCACAGAAATGAGAGCAGCGAACGGCAGTCTGGCCACGGAAATGAAGGCGGCGAACGAGGCTCTCGCCGTAAAGTTTGAGGAACGGTTGGCCGGCGTGAGGGGTGACGTCACGAACCTGGGCAAGCGGAAGGGTCAAGTAGACGACCGCCTTAATGATTTAGAGGAAAAGGCCGACAACATCGCAAAACCCCTCACCCACCTGACGGAGGAAAACCGGCCTTATGTGTGGACGGAGGACGCCGAAGACGCTTTCCAGCACCCGAAGGGGACCCTGTGCAGTGCTCCAATTTTGGGTTTCCCACAACCGGGTGGCGCCTTCATTGTGGACACCGACGCTAGCGACCATTACATTGGAGGTGTCCTATCGCAGATCCAGGACGGCCATGAGCGCACAAGAGTGGAAGAGAAGGAGCGTGCCGCAGCAGTCCCAGTAGTTGTGGCAGTGCCTGCTGAAGGCTGGGATAGCGCAGGCCTGAGGAGGGAGCAGCTGGCGGACGCAGACTTGGGGCCACTCTTGAGGGAAGTGGACGCAGGGACGAGACCAACCTGGGAGGACATCGCACCGAGGAGCGCCACCTACAAGTCGTACTGGGCCCAATGGGACTCGTTGAAGACCAGAGAGGGCGTGCTGTTCCGGGTATGGGAGTCACCCGATGGGAAGGCGCAGAGAAAACAGTTGGTACTTCCCCGGAGCAAGGTCCCGGAAGTCTTGGAGGAAGTGCACGCCGGTACTTCAGGAGGACACCTGGGAGCGAACTGAATGATTCACAAACTACGGCAGCGCTACTTCTGGCTGAGACTCCGAGCAGATGCTGGTGGTACACCTGGACCGCCTCGCACGCTACGATGGGGCTGTTCGGGGCGAACAGCATTGAGGAGGGAGCAGTGTAACGCGAGCGCTGGAACACCCTGTGGAAGCAGCTGGGAGCGGAAGGCAGGGGAGGTTCGTGTTAGCCGCACCTCCCCCTCGTCTGTCTCATAGTGGTGACAGGCGGTGGTCAGGAGAAAAACATGACTGTGCCGTCTGTTTCTCTTACACCTGGTTCTCGATCATTCTTTTACTGGAACATTCCAGAGACTTCTAGAAGAACGGTGACATTTCTATAAAAAGGGTTTCAGAGAGACAGGAAAGTCAGTCTTGGTGTATGTGTTAGTGACGTGCGTGGAAAGGAGCGCCGTGTTAACGAACGTGAAGATTGTGCAACGGAAGACTTTACGTAACTGGTATGTGCATCGGAGTTTATGTAATCGCGAGTACAAGTGAAATTGTAACGGACGAACTGGTGAATTGTAATTGTGTGCAGCACGTAATTTTGTGTAATTGGCAAGTGTTAAACTGTAAGTCGGTGGAAATAAAGAACATTTTTGAGTGGTGTAATTGGACTTTTCATTTCACGAACCCACAAAGTCACAATAAGTTCGTGGACGACACTGTAGGCAAACATGCGACACAGATTATGTTGTAGCAATACTGTCTCTAACGATTAAATGTAATGTAATTTAATTTAATTAATTTAATGCAACGATTTCAATTTACATTAAAAATATTCAGCGATAAAAATCCTGATACTTAAATACTTACAATAGCAAGTCGCCACAAATCTGGATCTCGCATATGAGAACTCTAAGTGGTTTACCGGGAAAATATGAGTCAATTGGAGAGTTTAATGTCGCGTCGGCATTCTGGCCATGGTAGCTCAAGGGGTAAGAGTGACTGGACGGCAACCAGGGGATCCATGGTTTAAATCCCGGCCGTGGCATTGAATTTGTCACTTGGCTCTAACTAATTAAGCCATTTTTAAGTTATCCCTTTTAAATTGTTTCGATTTTTCGTAGGTATCTGGTTTTATTCTGAACTTGGAAGTGTATATATATAGTATTTATATTGCAATGTTATAAGATTTATATATTGTAATGTTATTTTCTGTAGATGAATTATAATCGAATGTTAAAAGCATGATTCGCAACATATCGGGTCCAAGTCCAAGTCGAATACTGACAGGCTGTTAACAGCCAGAATGTTTTTGCTGCGTACCCACCCAGGTTTTGGGTCTGACCGCAGGTTGATAATTTTTTGTGGTTACAGGATGAGGTGGGATTATTTTATTGAGGAAATTTTTGAGGTAGCTTTTTGTTCCTCATTATTTTTTACAGGGTGCCAAACCGCTTTTTTGTTTACACCCTGGTGTTTTATTTTGTTAAAGTGGGTTAAATTTTTTTAGCCAAACAGCTCATTTGGAGATATTTGAAATTCAGCTTATGCTGCTGTATGGATTAACTCCTTGGTTACCCAGGGTGCCTGCATGCCATACGGGGTACCCGGTAAAGCCTGAAGCGGCGTCTCGTAGCGCCGTAATCTCCTAGAGACCGAACCAGGGCGCTTCTGTGAGCTGGAATTTGAGCGTAGAATTTTGTCGCCCGGCGCCTAATTTCGTCCTTCACGTAAGGGAGAAGAGAAGCTTCGTGAAGCAACCTGACGGGGAAAGAACGGCCCACAGAATAGATGGATCGGAGTCTTCTATTCTGTGCACGCTGAAGGTATGGTCTCCAGCTATCTGCAGCCATGCCCCAGATTTCACAGGCGTAAAACATGAGTGGGATTATCAGCGCTCGAAAGAGGTGTAACTTTAAGCGGACTGGCATCGAGCGCGAACCCAGCGTTGGGTATAGAGAGGCAATAGCCCCCTGTACCCGTGCCGATAGTTCCCTGATGTGTCCGCGGAAAGTTAGGCCTCTATCAAGTTGAACGCCTAGGTACTTGATGGAATTAGACCACTCTATCCTTCGGCCTATATAGTGGAAGTTGGGGCAGTCAGCGGGGGTGTGGCACCTTGTAAGAAGAATGGCGTGGCTTTTGTCCGGATTTACGTACATCCGCCAACGCCTGCACCACTCTTGTGTGAGACGGAGGTATCTCTTGATTGGGTTGAAGTCTCTGAGTATGTGTCTGATCTTGCAGAACAACAACACGTCGTCAGCGTATTGTGCCATTTCGACCTGTGGTTGAGTTGGAAAGTCTGCCATGAACACACTAAAAAGTGTGGGGGACAGTACAGAGCCTTCGGGGACTCCGCCTCTCACGGGTCTCAGTGTAGATGTTTTCCCCGCTACTGTGACTTTAAATGTTCTGTGCCTGAGAAAGCTGTGTAGGATGTTGATTAGCTGTGTAGGTAGCCCCAGTTGGATGAGTTTGAAGATCAGAGCGGCATGCCATGTCGTGGAGAAGGCCTTTTTGACGTCCAAAGACACCACTGCCGTGAAGGCGCGTTCCTGAAAACCCAGGGCAGCTGTCTCTACCACAAGTAGTAGCTGTTGGGTAGTCGAGTGCCCAGGAGGAAATGCGAAAGATGAAATGAAATGTGTAGTGTTTAACGCCCGCTTTTACTACATACGGCACCGCAGGCGGTGACACTGGTGATACATGAGATGAAGATGGAGCATCGGTGGAATGAGATGGCGGGGGAAACTGGAGGTTCCGGAGAAAATCCGCCCCAGCGCCGTGTTGTCCACCACAAATCTTACTTTGCGGTCGCGTGGGATCGAACCCGCGCCGCCTTGGTGAAAGCCAAGCGGTCTAACCACTGAGCCACGGCGCGGCCAGGAAATACGAACTGGTGATCAGGAATAGCTTGAATGTCTCCCAAGATGGGAGTCATTCGGGTTAGGATTAACCTTCGAGAGGGTAGAAAGGAGGCTAATGGTTCGGTAACTGGAAGGTTGTACCGGATCCTTCCCAGGCCTCAATATACATATCACCCGGGCCTCACTCCACTCGCGAGGAAAGTGCCCTAAGGTGACGCACATATTGAAGATCCCGGTCAGGAAAAGAACGGCATTGAAGGGAAGGTGACGGAGCATGAGGGGTGTCAGCCCGTCCGGCCCCGCCGCTTTGTTTGGCCTGGACGCGATGGACACAGTCCCATCACAAAGTACAAGATGCAACTGCAGTAAAGAAAGTCCTGAGTTAGTGCCTTGAGAACTTTCTATGAATATCTTCTGCACCCAGATCAACTCATTCACACGACTGTTACAAAACAACTGAATGTCCAAAATGGCTGAAACTTTGGAGAGTAACTGCCAACAGATGAACAACGAAATTTACTATGTTTTTGTTTACGAGTGCTGTCATCTTCATGTTGAGTTCGGTAACTTTTCAGACCACCGTCGTAGAGCTAGAGGTATACTGCTGCGCAAGAAAAAAGTAAGGAATGGCTGGGTCAATGAAAACCACCATGAACTGCTGCAGGACAGACATCAATTTCAGTCTAAACATTGGGGATGGAATAATTCATCATCACCTTTTTAATTTACATATCCCCCTTCCGCCTTAATTCAAGGACATATACACTCTTACTCACAAATGAGTTGCGTTATCTAACTGGAGGTCAACTAATGAATGTGGTTTTTATACGATAGTGTACTAATTCATTTCAGTCGGATTCATCGCAAATACATAAAACCTCTGTAAAACTGAACGCGATCGTTCCGGCATTTATTTTCCATGTTCATAGGTTTCCGTCTTACAGAAGGTTCTCTTTGACAAATGAATTACGAAATAGTTGTACAAGACTTACAGTGACGGAATATTATAGAATGAAATGTAAATAATAATAATAATAATAATAATAATAATAATAATAATAATAATAATAATAATAATAATAATAATAATAATAATAATAATAATAATAATAATAATAATAATAATAATAATAATAATAATAATAATAATAATAATAATAATAATAATAATAATAATAATAATAATAATAATAATAATAATAATAATAATAATAATAATTAATAATAATAATAATAATAATAATAATAATAATAATAATAATAATAATAATAATAATAATAATAATAATAATAATAATAATAATAATAATAATAATAATAATAATAATAATAATAATAATAATAATAATAATAATAATAATAATAATAATAATAATAATAATAATAATAATAATAATAATAATAATAATAATAATAATAATAATAATAATAATAATAATAATAATAATAATAATAATAATAATAATAATAATAATAATAATAATAATAATAATAATAATAATAATAATAATAATAATAATAATAATAATAATAATAATAATAATAATAATAATAATAATAATAATAATAATAATAATAATAATAATAATAATAATAATAATAATAATAATAATAATAATAATAATAATAATAATAATAATAATAATAATAATAATAATAATAATAATAATAATAATAATAATAATAATCTCAAAGATCCTATCGTGGAAAGAATACTGCAACAACACCACCTCAAATCCCTGGAATATAGTGTACAAGACTGCCTCAGGAAAAACAAAAGACAGCCAAATGATAACAACTCTCATAAACAAGGAAGGAAAGTATACAAGAGACTTAAAAGAAACATTGGAATATACACTCAACTATATCATCCCAAAAGACAATGAACTGGAAGATACAGAACACCACAAACAAATAAAGCAAGAAATAGAAGAACCGGTGAATACAGCAGACGATAGAAAATTTACAGAAGAAGAAATTAAATCAACTATCAAAAATATAGATCATAAGAAAACTCCGGGAGAAGATGGAATAACCAGCAAAGTACTGATGTGGACAATCGACTGCCTCCCTCAAACAGTAACATCTATATACAATGGATGTTTGGAAAATGGATATTTCCCAAAGAAATGGAAAAAGGCCAGAATAATACCAATCACCAAACCAGGAAAAGAGAAGCTCTTAGATCCATCCAAGTTCAGACCTATAAGTCTATTAAACGTAGGAGGGAAAGTCCTAGAGAAGCTACTTATAAGTAGAATCAACCACCACCTCTATAAGAACAAATTACTAAGTGAAAATCAATATGGCTTCAGGCCCCAAAAAAGCACCACTGATGCAGCAATAGCAGTTAAAGAATTTATAAATAAAGCGTTTAGCAATGGACAAATTACAGCGATTGTTAGCCTGGACGTAAAAGGAGCCTTTGATTCAGCGTGGTGGCCAAGCATCCTAAAGGCCCTAAAAGATTTCAAGTGCCCTAGAAACCTGTACAACCTCTCCAAGAGCTATTTTAAAGACAGAGTGGCCTTCATCAATTCTAACAACATCCAAGTTGAAACAACAGTCAACAAAGGTTGCCCTCAAGGGTCCTGCAGTGGACCGGGGTACTGGAATATACAGTACAACAGTTTACTAAACCTGGAGTATGAAAAGAATACAAAAGTTATAGCATTTGCAGACGACCTATTAATTGCAGTCAGAGCAGAAACAGAAGCAGAAGTAGAGAACTTCATGAACATTAATATTAGAAAAGTCACACAGTGGTCGATTGAAAACAAAACTCACTTCAATGAAAACAAGTCAAAAGTAATATTAATATCAAGAAGACGGAAAAAGAGAAAGACAATAGATATCTACATGAATGGGAAACAACTGGAGCAAGTAGAAAAGATGGATTACTTAGGCATAACCATAGACAGCCGATTCACTTTCAACGACCACATAAACAAAGTGAGTGAAAAATGCATCAAATTAATCAATGCACTTTCTAAATCGGCAAGGATAGTTTGGGGCTTAAAACATCAGGCTCTAGAAATAATATATAAAGGAGCAATACTGCCAATTCTACTATACGCTGCACCAGTCTGGATGGAATCATTAGAAAAGAAACACAACCAAATGAAATATGTTAGAGTTCAAAGATTAATGCTCACAAGGATGGCAAAGGCATATAGGACAATTTCCCATGAAGCACTCTGCATAATCACGGGAACAATACCCATAGACTTAAAGGCAAGAGAGGTGGCTGAACTATATAACGTAAAAACAGGAAAAACCAACACTGAATACCAAATAGACCGCCCGGAAAACCCCAAGAATTGGCTCCACCCAGCTGACTTTCAAGGCACAAAAGAACCAAAAATAGGAAACAATGAAAATACAGTGTGGCAAATATATACAGATGGAAGCAAAAGTGACGTAGGAGTGGGAGCAGGAGTAGCCATATACAAACAAAACCAACTGATAAACCAAAAAAAATACAAACTCAATGAAAGATGCTCAAATAATCAGGCAGAGCAACTGGCAATTGCAAAAGCGCTGGAATTATTAGAAACGACGGACACTGAAGACACAGATAACAAAACAGTAACCATTCACACAGACAGCAGAATAACAATTGACTCCATAGACGATTACAATAATCACAATAACCTAACAGAGAAAATACGAAGAACTACAGCAATACTAAGAGCAAAAGATTGGAAAATACAATTCAAATGGGTAAAGGCTCATATTGGAATAGAGGGTAATGAAGTGGCTGACAGACTGGCAAAGAATGCAGCAAAAACTAAGGAAATATACTACAACAAATTACCGATCACCGCAATAAAAAAAATTCTTCGGAAATCAACAAAAAACAAATGGCAGCAGAAATGGGAACAGAGCACAAAAGGCACAACCACAAAGGAATTCTTCCCAACAGTGGAAAGCAGACTCACAAACAGGTTCTACCTAACACCAAACATGACAACAATACTTACAGGACACGGAAATATCAACACTTATCTCAACAGACTCAAGATCGTTAGCAGCCCTGAGTGTTCATGCAGGAGAGGAGCCCAAACGGTGGATCACATAATATTCGAGTGCAGTGTGGTGAATAGTGCAAGAGAAACTCTAAAACATAGTGTTCTAAGAACTGATAACTGGCCAACACACAAGTCAATACTAATTAAAAGACATTTAAAATCATTTACAAAATTTGTAAACTCTATAGACTTTCAAGTACTAAAAGGCAGTAATGTGTAATACAAGCAAAAAAAAAAAAAAAAAAAAAAAACTAAATGGTTCACATCAAAACTGGAAAAATGTATACAAAAATCACAAAAAGAGTGAAAAGCATGTAGTACTACTTATGTAGTGGAGCATGTAGAGATCAGAAATAAATAAAAAAAAAAAAAAAAAAAAAAAAAATAATAATAATAATAATAATAATAATAATAATAATAATAATAATAATAATAATAATAATAATAATAATAATAATAATAATAATAATAATAATAATAATAATAATAATAATAATAATAATAATAATAATAATAATAATAATAATAATAATAATAATAATAATAATAATAATAATAATAATAATAATAATAATAATAATAATAATAATAATAATAATAATAATAATAATAATAATAATAATAATAATAATAATAATAATAATAATAATAATAATAATAATAATAATAATAATAATAATAATAATAATAATAATAATAATAATAATAATAATAATAATAATAATAATAATAATAATAATAATAATAATAATAATAATAAGCCGATATGTATTATGTAGGTACTATGTTTTCAACCTACAGACAATAACACTGGGGAACAAAAAAAGTTATTTTTATATACCCGAAACAAATTATGCAAATTCTTATGTAAACTGATCTGCTGATTCCAAAAATGCCCCTCAAAATATTGTATCACGTAACGCTTTTTAGGTATTCATAATTTTTTATTAAAACTTAGAGAAATGTGATGTGATAACTCATATTTGATTAATTGAAAATAATAGGTATTTTATTGGCAAATAACATTGAAAATAATAATTATTATTAATTATTAATTATTATTAAAATAAATAAACACAACATAATGATGAAAACTAATACCTGAATTATCTCAGAAGTGTTTCAATGTTGATTTTTTTTTTTTTTTTTTTTTTTTTTTTTTGTATTGACTCTCCCGTTTGAGGAACCAACAATAGTCTCCGAACATGGCTGAATCCCAGCGATACCCTGGAAACGTCTTTCCATCTCAGAAATGTCCTGGTGAAAACGCTCACCTTGCTCATCACTTACTACAGCTCATAGATTTGTAGGGAAACTATCAAGGTGAGAGTGCAAAAAGTGGATTTTAAGTGACATACGGCAACCCATTTCTTTGTAGCTCCTTAATAGTTCTGAGACTAAAGTTTCATAATTTTCTTCTTTGTTATTGCCCAGGAAGCCTTCCACCACTGATTTAAATGATTTCAATGCTGCCAGTTCAACACGTTTAAGCTTTGATTAAAAAACACTCTCTTTAAGAAGTAGTCTTATTTGAAGACCGACAAATATACCTTCCTTCAATTTAGATTCACTTATTTTGGGAAAGATACTTCTTAAATACTCAAATGCACTTCCACTTTTGTCCAAACCTTTAACAAAATTCTTCATTAACCCGAGCTTTATGTGAAGTGGGGGGGGGGGAGAAGAACTTTGAGTCTACTAGAGGCACATACTTAACACTGCTTGCTCCAGGGGTATAGTGTTCCCTTTTCCCCCCATTCTTTCAGTATAAAATGCTTGTCAGTTACCCTACTGTCCCATAAGCACAAAAAACAGTAATATTTTGTGAAACCTCCCTACAGTCTCGTTAGCAATGCAACTACCTTGAGGTCACTACAAATTTCCCAGCCATGGTTTTTATAACTAATAGCATCTAAAATGATGGACATGGAATCGTATGGCTCCTTCATTCCTATGGCATGAAATAAAGGTATTGAAGGTAGTAAATTGCCATTATGAAGCAACACTACCTTTAAGCTGTATTTAGAAGGGTCAATGGCTATTATTTTAAATTAAGTCAACATGAGTTGGTATCATACCTCATTTCTGTAATTTTATATAAAAGAATAAGAATATCTCAAAAACGTTACGTAATACAGCATTTTCAGAGACATTTTTGGAATCAGCGAGTCATTTTGCATAAGAATTAGCCTATTTTGTTTCGGGTACAAAAAACGTGTTCCCTAGTGTAATTGCAGTTTATCGCCTAGTTCCTCTCTGTATTTTCAATTCTTCCTTTCCAATCTGCAACTTCATTTGTTTTACCACATATAACATTCAAAACAATGTTATGATGATCCAGTCATCCATTGGAAGCTCTGAAATTGTCTTTGGTTAATTTTCTTGGTCTCTCTAAAGTTTGAGTCAGAAGTAATGATCCAGAAATGGGAATTTCTTTAGCAAGCACTAACAAACAACTCGAACAAAGCGCAATTTAGCTCGACACACTGTAGATTTTGTGTTGCGTTTCACATCCCCTGCTGCTCCCTTTAACCACTCGTCTTTAATTTTTCTTTTTTCAAAGTCTCATAAATCTGAGTTATGCACCTTAAAGTAACACATTTATTAATTTACCTGGACGTTTGTTCTTTTCGTTCTTCAGTAATATTAACTTTTTCCTCCAATGAGAATGTTATGACTTTGTGGTTCGTAGAATTAAAAGTCTAATTTGCCGAAATTCTAAATTTTCATTATTTCCATAGAAATACACCGTTGAGTTCTCACGTTACAACACTACATCACATATGCAAAACAATCCTCCAAGGTCAATGAATATTACAAACAGCGTCCAGTTCACAACAGAAGCTCTCGTCACAACAACACTCTTGGTACAAAACTCACAACTCTACTGTTTTACAAACCTGCAACTCCTCTTGTTTCACAACAACTGTCCGGCTGGCGTGTCACAATCTCTTATATATCTCGCTGAATCATTTCTAGATCATTCTAAAGTAAACCAGAAACCGAATTATCTCCATCAGTCCAGAAGTCACCAGAAATTTCCGTTTGTCTCAGTTTGTTGCAGCAGACTATCGGCACTATTTATCTGCCGGCTGTTTGTACACACAGTCGTTGAAGCTGAACTTCCTCCTCAGAGGAGGGGCCTTCGACGTTTTGTCATTTCGGAACATTGTCCCTTACTGGCATGGTGGTGGTTTTTAATGATATGACGGTGGGTGGATGGTGGTGGATATGTCATAATGGTTGTTTGGTTTCTTGATAGAGATTGAAATGTAATGAATAGCTGAATTGTTTGTAGTGAGCTATGGTGATGCTAACACTAGTCTGGGTCGCTTGTAGGTTTCACCGGAGTCGAGGCCATATTCCGCCAGACCGCGGATTAGACTATTGAAGCTAGAAGGGAGCTTGTTATAAAAATTATGAAATAGGGTAAGGATGAGGTCTGTGATTTTTGGGAAGGAGAGGTCTGCATGGATATTATCGTTAGGAATATACCAATCGGAAGCTGTTGCTCTCCGAAGGTAACGGTTTTGAAGGACTTGGAGTTTGTGGACATGGGATTTTGCTCCAGCTCCCCAGAATGTGCAAGCATAGGTTAGTGCAGGGCGGAGTATCTGCTTGTATATGAGCAATTTGTTGTGCAGGCTCATTGTTGATTTCCTATTAAACATAGGATATAGTATGACCATCCTTCTGGACACTTTGTTTGCCACAGTGCTGATGTGTTGTTTCCACGTCAGACGCCAATCCAGGGTTACTACGAGGTATGTAGCCTCCGAGGACCATTGTACTTCCTCTCCAGCCAGGCGGAGATTGGGTACATCTTGTGGAGTACGGTGGGTGAATGTGACTGCTTTAGATTTAGTTACATTTATCTTCAAGCGCCAAGTGATGAACCAGGCAGATAGCATATCAGCGTAACGCTGCACCTTGGTTACTGCATTAACGTGTTGTGTAGATGAGACTGTTAATGTGGTGTCATCAGCGAGTAGAATGAGGTTACAGCCTATTAGGATGGGGAGGGTGTTTATATAGGTGAGGAATAGGAGGGGACCAAGGACACTGCCTTGTGGTACCCCGGCTTGAATACCATAGGGTTGAGAATGGATGTCGTCCCTGGCAACGACAAAGGAACGGTTTTTAAGGTAGGTGTTGATGAGGTGTATAAGATATGCTGGGATATTGTAGTGGATGAGTCGATGGATGAGGCCGTCATGCCGCACCGAGTCGAATGCTTGGGAGATGTCCAGGAGTAGTGCTGTAACGTAGTGCCGGTTATTAAACCCGCGTATTACATCGTCCACGAGGCGAAGTAACTGGTGAGAGGTGGAGTTTGTGTAGACTAACAATCCACGTTATCGCGCGAACCATTTATGTGAGTTTCCACGACAATATCTTATGTTTAGAACCTATTTTACGGAATTTGTGTACACACAAATTATGTTTTTAAAAACCATCAAAATTCACAGTTTTCTTCCACTCGTACTTGATCACTTGTAACAACGGAACTGAGAATGAACACACTGCAAAACAGTTGTACCCTTATCATGTGTGTTAGAAGAGAGTTAAGAGAGTTAATCGTTTGTTTTCCCTTTTTCCTCAAAGGATTACAGTTTATGACTTTATGATTCATGGAACTTAGGTGCAGGTACAGTCCCCCTCAAAATTATTGTAGTTTTTTAAAACACGTACGTTGTAACCCATTACACATAAGTTAATCCGTTATACTCACGTTATTTACACAAACGGTTCCCAAAAATTATTTCTCTTTTCGCGTGAGGCAGTTTTCCAGGTTTTGAGTGTAATTTTACATGGAGAATACCTTCATTCTGAAATTTATTTGCCGCTTTTCCAGGTTTCCGGTACATAAGGGTTCATTTTAGGAAAGTTTTACTGTAATAGATCTCCTCAGAGATGGATTGGCCGAGGGAGCTTTATTCCATGGGCTCACCTAATCTCTTTTCAATACAATGGGGTTTTCTGTATGGGAACATTTCAAATCTTTATACGACTCTTGTACCGAATATTGACATTCTGGATTTGATATAAATAGGAAAAACTCCGGAATTTGCAATGGAATACCTCATAGCATCAAACGTAAGCTTAGAGTATCTACTAAAGCAGAGGAAGCCACTTGCAACATTTTGTGTAACTTTCATTCTTGTGTTGTAACTCGACAATAAATGGTTTTCAAAACTTATGTTTTTCATTATGAACATTTTGATGGTGTTAAGCACAATATAATATAATTATATTAAAAATAATTTCAATGCTGATGCCTCTGTTTTCCTCCCCGTATAGATGACTTAAATCCCCAGAACTAACAAGTGAGCCTATCACGGTGCAGCCCAGTGGCGGCTCGTGCCAAAAGATAACAGCGTGCTCCGGGAAAAAAAGTCAATGCGCCCATGTTTCTGTATGGTATAAACAGAATTTCTACTTCCTTTCGCTTTTTGTTCAATTTTTAGATGGAGTATTGGACACCCTAATATTTTTATACCAACCCTTTCTTCTAATGCTCGCCTCGAAAAGGGAGTTTTCAGAAGTCCATTATTTATTGGCTAAAGTTT
The DNA here is from genome assembly GCA_030765055.1 of Mantis religiosa. Taxonomy (NCBI): domain Eukaryota; kingdom Metazoa; phylum Arthropoda; class Insecta; order Mantodea; family Mantidae; genus Mantis; species Mantis religiosa. Next base: position 196,161,624 of record CM060953.1, read on the forward strand.
TCGTTACTCATACATTGAATAAAATGAAATTATAACACGTTTCACACTCACACACAAAATAAAGAAACTGATATCAGCCACTAAATAACGTTACAGAAAGAAATACTTGGATACAATGCGAGCATGCGCACTACATTCACCTGTTATGGGGATTCTCGTTATGGTCGCGGGAATGGAGTATCCTGCCAACATGATAGGTGCATCAAAACCGACCGACCGAAGTGCTGGCTGGCTGGCTGTATAAAGCCTTTTAGGGATTTTGTAAGATATGTTGTGGCTTTTAGGTTGTAGTGTCTACAATGTTTGTAACTTTAGGTTGTGGGAATGGATGCAGTACCTTGCACCCTGATGTTTTATTTTTAAAATGTATGTTAAGCTAAAAAAAATTTGATACCAAATAGCTTAGAAGAATTATGTGGAGCTCAGCTTTAGCTGCTGTTGAGATTAGCTCCTGCGTTATCTCTGGGTACCCACAACAGCCTCGAATGGCGTCTAGTGGGGTCATACACTCTCAATGATCTAACAAAGGGCTTCTATGTCTGGGTAAAGTAGTGTAGAATTTTGATGCCCGACGCGTAATTTCATCCTCCAAGTACGAAAGACCCGAGGTCTCATGTAGCAACCTGATAGGAAAATAACAACCCATGGAACATATATACCGTAGTCCTCTAGTCTGTGCACGTTGAAGCCATGTTAGCCAGCTATCTGCGGCAATGTCCCAGATCTCGCAGGCATACAGCATCACCAGAATTGCCAGCGTTCGGAAGAGGTATAACTTCAGGCCAACCGGCATAGAGCTCGACCCCAGCATTGGGTATAGGGAAGCAATTGCTCCCTGTACCCTCACGATAGGTCTCTGATGTGCTGGCGAAAAGTTAGAATTCTGTCCAATTTTACTCCAAAGTCCTGGACAGAGTTAGTCCACTCTATACTTCGGCCTCGAAAGCTGAAATTGGAACAGTCTGCGGGGGTGTGGCGCTTTGTAAAAAGTGTGGCGTGGTTTTTGTTCGGCTTAACGAACATACACCAACGCCGACACCACTGTTGTGTGAGGCGGATGTGTGTTTGTAAGGGGTTGAAGGCTCTGAGGATGTGTTTGGTTTGTCTTTGCGGAACAGAAGCACGTCGTCAGCGTATTGTGTCATTTCGACTCGTGTCTCTGTGGGGAAATCTGCTATAAAGACGTTGAATAAGGTGGGGGATAGCACAGAGCCTTCGGGGACTCTGCCTCTCACTGGTCTCATGTTGATGTTTTCCCCGCCACAGTGTCTTTGAAGGTGCAGTGTAAACTATCTGCCCTCCAATTTAATAACCATTAGATATTGGATATGTTTACGTAAGTAGGACGTAATTAGTTTCTAGAACTAAAATATAAACCAATGATAGGTTATTAAATGATGTTCAATGCATATCCAAGTTCTACAGCTGTAACTATGAGTGTTGGTAGCCCTGCTTCACCATGCAGCGAATGATCATCGCGCAACACGCAGATGCAGCACGCATTTGTGCGAAAAGCTATTGAACTCATGACATCAGGGAGGCAAGAGGGGAATGTTGTACGCATGCGCAGTAAGTGACTACCGAGCTTGCTGGCTCTCAGGACGTGGACGTCACGGATGAGTTCCATTAGTTACGCAGATGTTTTCCATGCATCAAGAGTTCATTATTGGTCGTACTCGATTTCTTATACTTACAATAATGCATTGTTATTCACATGATCTTTTAACATTTCTACAATGTCATTTATAAAACAGAAAAGAGCGTGCTGTAGCACTGCAGTAAATACGAGCCGCTCCTGGAGCAGATATGCTCTGGATTACAAACGGTAGCCAAAATTGATGATTTGTCCAAAGAAACGGAGGAGATGATTTCAAATGGATGGAAGCAGTAGATGGTGGAATGAATGGTGGGGGAATCCGGATAACTGGGGAATGTTTCAAGATTGATAAAGACTATGTGATTATTTACAACTGTTTATTGAGTAGTGTAACAAGAAGAGCACGAGTGTTGATGATGACAGTTTAGTAATGATGGTCGTAGTGTCCACCTCCAATGTGGTAACCAGGAGCTCCAAATCCTCCGTAGCCGTGAGGGTAACTGGAGCCGTGGAAGTGGCCGTGGTGTCCATGTTCGATCTCGTAACCGAACTTGTGTCCCAAGCCGTTACCTGCGTACACACAAACACATTGTATCTAATGATCATGTCGGCAAAAGCGTCAACTCGTTTAATTTTTAAATAGTTCTTGCAGCATAATTTTACAATCTTTTTCTGTTAGACTTTCCTCCAGTATTTGTCAACCTGGTCTTTTGTCCACTTTTGTATTTTTTATATATCTCGTGCATGTTCAGTGTAGCTCAAAACGAATAAATTATTTCTGTAGCTGTCTACACGCTTAGCTTTTTCAACTCCAATGACAAATTAGTTGTATTAATCTGCTCCCTATTTTATTCTAGGCTGTTTATAGTGAATCATCATTCCCAAATCCCATAACAGCAATTCCTTACAGTACTGCCTATTCAAAATAATGAATCAAAGATCTCCGGATATTCACATCTGACAACCTTAACCTCTAGCCACAAATTTGTAAATCCTGCACACCAGGAGAGCAGTCCTAAGCCATGAGTCTTCTTGTGCCTTCATTTTGGTACCATAGTTCTTTTAACAATATAAAACCTATACCTATCAGGATTATCATACTTACAACACTCGAAGAACTGAGGCACTGCATTTACAATATCACCGACTCAATAGCATATCCCATAAAGGAGCCATTCTGTTCAATAAACTACCCAGATCCTTAAAAGCTAAGCCAGGGAGAATATTTAAATCTAATGTATATAAATTGTTATTAAAGCTCAAATTTTACAGCATTTATGATTACCTCAGTGCAGATATCTAGCTAAGTAGACACTATTTTACTATGTTTCTGTGTATATACTTAGTTTAATCCTTATCTTGTAAGTTATGACGAAGCCATATGTACAAATTCTACATCTACGGTGAATAAAACTCAACTCTATATAATTTTCACATAAATCACAAAGCTGATACTCTAAAATAATATTATACACTCCCAGGCCGCCGGGCTTCTGTCTTTGCAAAATACACAAAGGCTACGGTTATTCATAAAAGGAAATCTACTCAATTACAAAAAACACTTCAATAACCTCTAATATTGGTAGATTTTACTTCCTTTATACAATTATTTAGCTCTCCCTGCTGTTAGATTTTATTACAACACAAAATATATACAGCAAAAAATTCTTATAAGAGAGTTATTAGACGTTTTTGGCAACCAGAAACCATCTATAGAACCATAACAAACATTATTCAGAGGTTCTGATACTGTTTCACTACTTACACTATTAAACAAACGACAGTTAAAGAAACAAATATTATAATCGACTGTCCCATTTTAAGTCGTCATCTGTTTGTTTAAGAGCTGCTATATTCCTTGCGATTTAATTTAACAGCTTTTGTTTTTATGTTCTACAGAGCTAAGCAAATTGATAAACTGTGGAGCCACGGTCACTGTTTTTCTCTACTCTATGGCGCTCTTAACTGTCAGGACTTTCTTCGTAAGCATATTGCAATGAGTTCGTATTTAAATAAAAGGGTGCTTGTATATCCTTTTTAACTTTCAGCAACTATAAAATGAAATTAGAAGTGCTTTATATATAATATACATAAGCATAGATATGTTAAAGTTATGCAAGTTATGATGCAGTACTTACTGAGATGGGTGTGGGAGTGGCCGTGTATAGCAGAAACAGAATGTACCAGAGCAAACAGAGCCAGGATGGCTACAGCAAATCCCTGAAACACAAAACATTACCTTCTTTAGTAGAACACATGGTAAATGTCCAGCTTTTATTCTACGTTTATTATAAACGCAATATTTTGAAGTAAATAGAAATAGCTTTGGTACTCCGTTTAAAAATTCAAGTGTAAATTTCATCACAAAGATGCCCATTTCTTGGCCCTCTGAATTCAACGTAAGGTCCGTGTGTATTTGTGAACAGCATAAAATGAAACGTTGGATAAATGCCAACTTTGGCATTAAACTTAAATTATATTTTTACCAAGCAAGGTACAATTTTCGATACCTTTTAATTTTCCCAACACTTGTAGTAAATATTTTACTAAAAATAATATAATTAAAATATTTAAATAAAAAATAAAAATTATATCTAGTAGTCTGTTGGAGAGGAATTCGAAAAGAATTTTGTGTATGTTTATTGATCTGCTAAACCATAAGGGACACGTCAACAATTATAAAACTATTTAAAACACAGAATTTACTTAAAATACTAATTTCTTACATAAATATATTGTCATTTAATCGTTTATTTCCATACGTGAAAAAGTATGGAATTTCTGGAGTGCAAAATGATCCTGATTGGACTGTGGGTTGAACTAGAAGTTATAAATAATAAAAGTTCAGTCTTGATGATAAAGTAGATATTTTCAAGGCTCTATGTTGGAGGAGGAGGTGCAAGTGCATTACATTTGACCCTCATGATGTCCCTCTTAGCGACAATATATAAATTAGGACATGAATCGAGGTTGTGATTGGTTATTTTACATTTCAGAAAAGTTACTTAATATAAGTAACCCAAAATGCATGTCACTGCATAAAAAATCCTAAGAAACTGGATAAAATGCAAAGAACATTAAATGTTCTACTTGTTTCAAATACTTAAGGTATAATTTAGCCCAACTGCTCATGAAATAATCACAGCAGGCATTGAAACTTTATAAACTAATAAACAGGCGTTTATCAAATATTATTTAACAACATTATGCAATAAATTTACACTAATATGACAAATGCTGTAAGTAATATCATATCACTTCAGGAATGATGTTAGTAGTCATTGAAAGTTGGGGTTTCCAAGCTTTCCCATAGAATATTATTATTGGTATTATTCATACTATTTATGTTACTAATTTTTTGCAGTCTGGGCCTTTATAAACCTTATGAATAATTTTAACGGTCACTGGTAGTTCTTTTTATTATCCATATCACATAAATGCTCTACAGACTTCAGTGAATTATATGATCCAAACAATTCTCACGATCCAACACCTTTAAAAGCCTAACGACATATTTATAGCACCCTTAGACTGTCTTTAAACATAACTGGACATTCCGTCTTTCTGTTCTACATCTTTGTGCATGAACTTTATTGCTTAAATTTCAGTTTTCCTCGGGTTTGTATGAAAATACTTATACATAACCTCAAATGTGTTATATAAACGTTTGAACATGCATCTTATACTTTCTTCATTCATTTGTTCATAGACCTTTATTTATTCTCGACAACAATGAAGATTTAAACTTCATTAAAACAAGAATTTATTTCTTTAGAACTAATAACATTAATTTTAATGAAATACGTTAATTTTCAAATATCAAAGTTCCCTAATAAATACGAATGTATAAGACAGTTGTTGAAACTTTCCATTTTGTTCGTTATTTAAAAATATATACTTATCTGATAAGTACTTCTAATATAGCTTTGAGATTTTCTAGTATTATTATTTTTATTTAAACTCAAGTGCTCAAATTGCATAAATAAATATTGTATTACTGTTTACCTTAGCGATGGCTGCCATTTTACTGTTCGTTGTTGCTACAGTGCAATAACTGATGCCATTCCAAAGTTTTCCCTGTCTTTTATACCTTGTATAATACGTTTATTTTTGTTAAAAGTACACTGATCTATAAAAAAATTCAGATTAACCTTCACTATTACCTTTTCTTGTCACCTTTCAGCACAGAGTATTGGAACAGGTCCGTTTTTTAAGCTGGACAGAATAAGCAATATTAGGTAATAAGTGTGACATTCCAAAGTGTAGCAATGTCAATTGTTGAAATGCTTGACTTGACTAGGTACCATTCTCCTCTCAACGTGATAGCAGTAAAGGTTGGTTTAACTTGCCAGTAACTTTTGCGACTGTGTATTGTTATTTGTAAGCATAAAGCAATGGAATGTTTTGTTTTATAAATAGCACAATATGACACATGATTCTAGTTTTTGATAATGAATTATTTAGAAGTAAAATTAATAATTACATAAAAGGATGATAATGAGATGCGTAAATAACTTAAAAATAACTTTTATACATTAAAATTAATACATAACGCAAGAAGCATGTGAGGGGATAAAAACAGCAATGCAATACATGTGTTTAAGAAAAACATTTAGGTTAAGAGCGGAGAAATCATCAGCTTCACTGATCCCGAAGTCCACTAAGATCGCTAAATTTTAACCATGCTTAAAGTGAGAAAAGCCCACATCTGTAGCTTGGTGGTAGCGTGACTGCCTCGAGTTCAAGAAGTCCCGAACTCGAATCTCCGATACGGGTTTTTCTCCCCCAGGTTTTCCCTTATCCTGAAAGATGAATGTCTGGTATCTCTAAGCTCTATGTAACCTGTACTCATTCGAACATCATTTCATTCATCGTCCGATATGACTTAACGTTGGAGGTTTTCTCTTATCCTGAAAGATGAATGTCTGGTATCTCTAAGCTCTATGTAACCTGTACTCATTTGAACATCATTTCATTTATCGTCCGATATGACTTAACGTTGGAGGTTTTCTCTTATCCTGAAAGATGAATGTTTGGTATCTCTAAGCTCTATGTACCCTGTACTCATTTGAACATCATTTCATTCATCGGCCGATATGACTTAACGTTGGAGGTTTTCTCTTATCCTGAAAGATGAAAGTCTGGTAACTCTAAGCTCTATGTACCCTGTACTTATTTGAACATCATTTCCTTCATCATCCGATATGACTTAACGTTGAAGGTTTTCTCTTATCCTGAAAGATGAATGTCTGGTAACTCTAAGCTCTATGTACCCTGTACTCATTTGTACATCATTTCATTCATCGTCCGATATGACTTAACGGTCAAGGAAATTCAAAACGAACCATTATCACGATGAAGGAGATAACTTTTTGAAATCAATTGTTACTGGAGATGAAACTTGGATCCAATACGACACACTAGAAACAAAATGACAATCACAACAGTGGGTGTATCTTCAAAAGAACGTCAGTGCTCATTTGTAATCATTGGCGGTAACAGAGCGAATTGCAAAGCTTGTCCATAGCTACGGTAAATGTCTCAATGATTTCCGTGATTATGTTGAAAAGAAACAATAAGTGTATAAAACTTTGGGTAGTAAAATAATTGTTTTCTACGTACTTGTATTTTATTTATAGCCTATCAGATGTTGAAAAAAATGACCCCCGTAGTACCACCCGACCTGTCCTACCCGGATATATTTCCGGGTTGAATTTCGACTGTATATATTAGGATAGAATGCCTACTTCCACTAGAGAAAGTAAACATATTGTATCTTCGTTGCTAAAAAGAAGTTGTTATGGTAACCCTTGAGCCATGACTGCGTAGAAAAAGAAGAGCTCTGGGATCCCTGGAGTGTTTTGTCTCGGTTTCTTTTGTACACATCTTCCAGTTTATTTCTTTCGATATCTTCTAATGAGCGGTCGTCCCCTCTTCCTCGGATGTCTGTTCTTTATATATATGAGGAGAGAAACTCCAGCCGCAGTGTGACATAGCATGGCGCTCTGGGTAAGTAAATAATGAACTAGGAATCTTGTAAAAATACCAGTCTCTAAGGTCACTTTTGTATAGCATACTCGTTAAAACATAGTTTATCTCACTGTGGAGAGAATACAGCAAATGAGATTTGTTTATTTTATGTTTATTTATTTATTTTGTTAAGCGAGTGAAACCGGTGTACAGCCCTGGCTCTGTACCAGTCATACTCATTTTATAGTAGATCCTCATTTCTCAACAATTAATTATAACAATGCAGGTTCGTTATTAGTTCTGTTTACTGTCCATAACCACTTGTTTAACTTTGTCCTTGAATTGCCCGATCTTACAATCTTTAACACACATTTTTACTATATCTATATTCCTGTCTAACTTAAACAATTTATTAATAAACTCTTTCTTCCAGATTTCTTCCCCTTTACACTCAAAAATATATGTTCTAAGTTCTCCTACATATGGTACAGTAATTTTGTGGAATACTCTTCCTTAAGCTTTTTAGTTGCCATACTCCTGCTCTCCCCCGTGTAAAGTCTGTCTAGTGAATGCGAGTGCAGTTGCCTCACAAAGAAAACTACCCTCCCACCCACTAATGTCCGTCATAAATCTATCTCCGACCTTCAGAAATGGAACACTATGATTGAGATCCAATAGCAACTCTGATTTTCTCGAAGTGACAGTTGCATGTTTACTCCACGTGGAGTCTCGGTTGCCAAAGTTCCAACTTCCAGTTGATCTGTTTCATTACGTGCAGAAATTCGTTGTGTGTTACGATGTGGAGACCGTGGGAGGGAAATGTAGTGGTAAATGCAAATGAAGTAGTAAGTAACTTTCAGTCACGTGAAAATAATCAAAGTGAAGACAATAGTGTGAATAACTGGGCCGAGTTATATTACTGGAAAAGCCTCAAAAAACAAAGTCATAACGGAAACTGTTTCTAAGCAAATTCAAGCGCTTGTTTTGAACACATATAAATATGTGCTGAAAAATAATCTTGATAAGGGGTCGTGCAATGAACCTGATGATAAATTCTGGGTATTCACAGAAATACAGTAAGAAATATTGTGACGAAAGGAATACCAAAGACGCCGATCAAGTGTGAAAAAAAAGGAAACGTTTCTCTAAAGTAGATAATTTCACATGCGAGTTAATTCGTCGAGAAATCTATACATTCTATGCAAAAGGGAGAGCGCCCACCTTAGACGAATTGATTAAACATTTGCAAGAAATTTGTGATTTTCCTTATGGGCACTGCACTTTGCGTGACCTCCTAAAGGAGCTGGGTTTCAACTACCGCACTTTGACGTATGGATAAAGACGGCAACCTTGAAGAACGGACTGCGAAAAGGAGGGTCTGTGTTGTGTTTGTCAAAGGCAGCGGCCGACGTGCACACCAGTTAACTAAACAGACTGTAATACCTTCCCTCTGCTCTTTATTTGTGATTTCTATATCCATTTCCCTTCCCCAAGCCCCCTTCATTGGTATATAAAAAACTAAAGACCTCTTCTGAACTATTTAGCCAAATATTTACTGCACTTCTATGTTTTCGAATCTTTTTCTTGCAGATTTAAAGAAATTTTTTACATTGCTTTCTCTTTTTCTCCACATTTTCCCTAATCCACTACTGTCTAGGTTATTTCTAGGACATTCTATCCATCCTTTGTTCTTTAAACTTTTCTGTTGGTAAATTAAACAATGTTTTAACAAATTCCTTTCTTGTAGATTCAATATTCTATACCAGAGTTTCAATGCCCTTTCCATAATCTTCCGTTTACTCAACTCTACCCATCTCTATGTGTCCTACCTGACTAACAGTTGCATTAAGCATTTCTTTACAGCATCTCCTATGTACCTCATATATAAGTTACCAACCTCCTTCTACAGTCTGATTTTTAAAAGAACATACGTGAAGGTCGTTACTATAGTAGCGTAAACAAAGGTTGGCAGATTGGTTACACTGGTGAATCACATACTCAGATAGCTAATCCCTGTTTCGCATCAGCTTCCCTCGTATCTCTAAACGGTCACGTGACCTTATCACCTCTCATTGGCTGCTGCTGTTGTGGTGCAGACTGTTGTGCGGTAAAAATTAGTTCATTATTTAACATGGTGATATATCCTTATATGTTGGAAGAGAATTGTCAAATTTATATTTTCGTAACTGTTTTAATTAAATATATTACGCGACAGAGTTGATGTATCTGAAATGTATGTTAATTCTTAAACGAAGTAAAGAGGAGGTTCCTTTGCTCTCAAGCACATGACGCGATATCACGTGATTTAGCGGTAGAGATGACATATTTGTTTATATGACTTTTATCACTGACCTTGTTTTGAACTGGATTAGTCACATCGCCATTCGAAGGTGTGTTGTGCCGAGTGCGAGAGCTAAATTATTTTATTGATCGTCAATTGCGCGTGTACTTATTATATGTATAATGGCAGAGTCTACCGCCAGTTTTTTGCTGAAGTATCGCAAGGGAAAACCTTTACAAAGCGGCGAAAAAAGAATTGTGGTGTACGTGTTTAAAGCACTCACAGAGAAGATTCCGTCTTTGTCAGTGAGAGAAGTCGAACCGCTGTGTCCTGAACTTACAGGTGTGTTAGGAACATCGCGATATAAAATTGAGACAACAGGAAAACTTACCACTCCAGGGGCGATATTGCTGTGTGGCAAAGACGTTATTTAAGGACAATCAGACTGTACCGGGATACATGTCGCAGAATATACTACCTTGACGAGACTTGGGTGAATGAAGGACACACAGTATGGCGTGACACGACTTTTAAGACTGAAAGACAAGCATTTTTGCAAGGTATGAGTGCTGGTTTAAAACATTCCAGTGGAAAAGGCCGAAGGCTTTTTATTATAAATTTGTTCCAGTTTCATTACTCATTCATTCACTTTCAATTTGTTCAGTTTCATTATAAACTTCATTATTTTTGCATGCTTTCATATTCTTATTTCTATTTTCCTGGCAATTATTATGATGTTTACTGCAGGTTTAAATATGACGGGAAGGCACGGCCTATGGCCTATGGCGCGAAAGCATTAACCAAGTAGGATGAGGGGGAAGGTAGTTGCACGCGGAGTGATACATGTCAGCGGGGCAAGATTATGTAAAACAGAGGTTAGAACCCTTGTTTATGATTCAAGTATTGAGATGATAAAAAAGGGGGATCTGCATTACTTCCTGTCTGCTGTTGGGCAACATTGCGGAACCTCACGTAGAGAAAGGGATGTCCCTCACGTAACTTCTTTTAAAAATCAGACTGTAATCCCCATACTTCTATCCCATATAACAGTTTTGTCTCTACCACCATACTATAAACTTTTTCTAACCATTTGATATTTATATCTGGTACTTTGTACTTGCAGCTTCTGATGGCTGATAAAGCACCTTTTCCTTTTGCTAAGGCAAATGTCTTTTGTTTCACCCAATTCCCTCTACTGTCTATTTTGATTCCTAAATAAATGCATTCCTAACAATCCTATACTCTTTTTTGTTTTTATTTATTCATTTTTCATATTTGCTTAATTTCTCTCCTTTTTCAAGCACTATGATCTGTCTTATCATAGTTTACTTTTAAACTCCATTCTTTACAGTAATTATATACTGCTTCTAAAGATTGTAATGAGATTTGTTAATGACCCAATTCAAAAAAAAAATATTATACTTTAAAAAATTAATAATGTTTTAAATTTTGTGTATATATTTTATACTCACTAAACTAAATTTTTCACTTAAATAATTTTAAAAATATATTACATAGAGAATTTTTATTGCAACAACATTTTTTACAATAAAAATTAATATTCTAATAGCACACAAGCTAGAATCTTGAAACATGACAAGATATTTTGCAATGTGTTAATTTTTCAAATACATTACGTAAGATCACTAAGAATAATAGCCTCACATTAGCTATCACGCTCTCTTTTTTTCAGCAAGTGACAGATGGCGTATTACTGATATGCCAGGTGCTGATTGTTACCGGCAGAAGTGCAGCAGCACCACAATCTTTCGCTACCACTTCTGGTTTTGAGGAGTTCGGTAACTTTGGCGGGTTTCGTGGCTTCCATCAATTTCACGGCTGGTTGAGCAATGCGATAGATGATAACGCAGGCAGCCATTCTCAGGGATTCCCAGCAGGTAACTTACAACTAGCAAGTGTTTCCTTAAACTCACATAAACTACATTTTGTCAAATAGAATTTATGTCCCTAACACATAGGCCTTGGAATATATAACTGTCAGTTAACATGTCCTAAGGTTTGATAGCATAGAAAATATAGTGTTCTAATAACTTCCATTCTGTTTGATGATTTGAACCACAATATAACTGTTTTAATTCTTTTTAACGTAACATATTCTATTGACTTACATAGTGAACCTTTTATGATTATACAGGGTGACTAAGAAATATACACGCACTTTCAAGGTGGTACACCTCCTGCACTATACATTGTAAATTGACTTGTGTAAATATTACATGTGCTTATACATATATGAAAGTTTACGATGTTCATACCTTCCTCTGGCTATACTCTATGTCATGCATTATTATTATTATTATTATTATTATTATTATTATTATTATTATTATTATTATTATTATTATTATTATTATTATTATTATTATTATTATTATTATTATTATTATTATTATTATTATTATTATTATTATTATTATTATTATTATTATTATTATTATTATTATTATTATTATTATTATTATTATTATTATTATTATTATTATTATTATTATTATTATTATTATTATTATTATTATTATTATTATTATTATTATTATTATTATTATTATTATTATTATTATTATTATTATTATTATTATTATTATTATTATTATTATTATTATTATTATTATTATTATTATTATTATTATTATTATTATTATTATTATTATTATTATTATTATTATTATTATTATTATTATTATTATTATTATTATTATTATTATTATTATTATTATTATTATTATTATTATTATTATTATTATTATTATTATTATTATTATTATTATTATTATTATTATTATTATTATTATTATTATTATTATTATTATTATTATTATTATTATTATTATTATTATTATTATTATTATTATTATTATTATTATTATTATTATTATTATTATTATTATTATTATTATTATTATTATTATTATTATTATTATTATTATTATTATTATTATTATTATTATTATTATTATTATTATTATTATTATTATTATTATTATTATTATTATTATTATTATTATTATTATTATTATTATTATTATTATTATTATTATTATTATTATTATTATTATTATTATTATTATTATTATTATTATTATTATTATTATTATTATTATTATTATTATTATTATTATTATTATTATTATTATTATTATTATTATTATTATTATTATTATTATTATTATTATTATTATTATTATTATTATTATTATTATTATTATTATTATTATTATTATTATTATTATTATTATTATTATTATTATTATTATTACTATTATTATTATTATTATTATTATTATTATTATTATTATTATTATTATTATTATTATTATTATTATTATTATTATTATTATTATTATTACTATTATTATTATTATTATTATTATTATTATTATTATTATTATTATTATTATTATTATTAATTATAACACACACATTTCTTTTCACCAGTGCTTGTGATACGAATGTGTGAACATGTCTCTCGAAGCTGTAACAAGTGATTTTTTTATCAACAAACGTGAAGTGATTCATTCTCAGGACAGAAGAATTATATTTAAAATGAACAAGTTTTTACGAACGCTCTCTAATCCAGAATATAGGGCAAGTGTAGATTTTTCAAAACCGCAGCAATTAACTGTAGGAAGGTTGTGGTGTAGGTAGTGTACACACAGTGTCACGAATTTGTAGTGAAGCGGCTTCATCCTTAGAAAAAGAGAGCCTACCTGTCTTTCAACATCCGGGAAAGATCCATCAAGTCGGAAAGCGGGTTACTGGAATGGAAACAATGCGTGCCGTTTCACTGGTGTGACGTGTATCAAGGTAATATTTTAATATTTTAGTAATATTTAATGTGTTGTTAAACTACGGTGAAAATAGGCAAAACCTTTGCTGGCGTGTAAAACGTACTGTGACTTTGTGGGTTCGTGAAATGAAAGTCCAATTGCACCACTCAAAAATGTTCTTTATTTGCACCGAATTACAATCGGTACACTTGCCGATTACACAGTTACGTAATGCACACAATTACAATTCACCAGTCAGTCCGTTACAGTTCCACTTTGCACTCGCAATTACGTAGGCTCCTCCTATGCACGTACGCAGTCCGTTCCTTCACTGGGCGATCCTCACGACTGCTCGACAAGAACTCACTGAACTCACTCACTGCAGCCACCTTTATAGGGATATCACAGTTTTCTCGAAGCCTCTCGTTTCAGTGAATCACCGCGAAGGTTCCAGACGGCAGGGGAAGGGGAAAGAGGCGGCCAGCGACAAGTGACACTTCCCTAATCATCCCCACAGTTAGTGACTGAGTCAAATGGGTGGGTGTGTCCGAACGCCTCCGTCTCCTGCTGCTGCTGCCGGCCGGTTCTATAGGGAGTTCCGACGTTTGGGTGACAGTACTATGTACAGAATGTCTGCCGGTACACGCACTACGCTTGGCAAACAGCACTCCGCTTGAGCACTGGCGTTTTAACTTTAGCGAGCGGTATAGGTCATTCAAATCTGTGGGAAGAGGTGGTACGTAAACAGCCTCTTTCACGAACCTCCACATGAAAAAATCACGGAGTGTGAAATCAGGGGACCTCGGTGGCCAGAACTGAAGTGTCAAGTCGTCATTTCAAATGCGATCTATCCATCGTTTAGGTTCGATAGTACTCTAGAGATAGTATTCAAAACTTTACAGCATCCTGTTTCAAATATACTGACCAAATTCGGTAATGAGAATTTTGATAGTTTTTGTCTTTGTTAATATTAGTGTTATATCCTGTGATACATTTGTGATTATAACATTTAATAAATATCCTGATGATGGGAGAGATGTACACTCCCGAAATGTCAATTTCTAATCGTCTTTTCACCTGGCTTGTTTCCCGAGAAGAAATTGAGCATATTCTTCGCCAGGAAAGCTTCAGATCTTATTTTAACTTTAAAAACTTATTTTCTCAAGTATAAAGAATATAAATTGTCTAATATATTTATAATTATTTTAGGTTATAGACAATCAGGCACAGATGACGATTCATTCAGCCAGATATTTCCCGGGCGTCAAGATGAACCTGACGTAATGCTGTATCTGGGTACGCCGAAGACAACAGCTAATATTAATGCAAAATCTAAAATGGTTTCAACGACATCAACACAGAAATCTGGTAAGAAATGTAATAAAAAGGATATTCTAAATATTCAGAGTGTTGGTAAAATATGACGCTAGTTACAGTGAAGCAACAAATACTTTACAAATATAATAATTTGTAACATAAAAGAAAATGATGAAAATTCTCTTATTCTTTGACGAGGATCGCGATTTCGTGAACAGTCATTCACATCATGAGGTCAAACAACTTCGTTGTCAACGTTATAGTCACTAGATGTCACTATGTTTTTTCAGTATCACCAAAATCTGAAAATGAAATAAACTTAAAAACAGAATCAACTGCCAGAATTTCAAAATTCATTAAGCGATGTTTATTTTTTAAAATAAATATATTTTCCCAAACCATTAAATCTATTGGACCATTTAATTGTTTTAATAATTTAACTTCAGGATTTATTTCATGGTTAAATGACCAAAAATGATCTGCTACGGTCGATTTATCCATTTGTTTATATCTAATGTTACGAAAATGTTCTTTCGTTCTGGTTTCTAAATTACATTTTGTCTTTCCAATATAAACTTTATCACAATCGAAACAATTAAACAGATAAATACCAGATTTTTTAGTATTAGGACACTTTATCCTTTTAGGGATATGTAGTACATTTTAATAATGTATTTATATTAAGGAACTAACGTTACACCAAACTCTTTAAAAAATTGAAAATGTTTATTAACCCAAGGATGGTAAGTAAACTTATAACAATTATAATCGTCTTTTATTTTTTAAGGGTAGAAATATCATTAACAGTCTTTTATATTATAATGTTTTAATATTTTATCTATAAATTCTTTATTAAAACCATTAATTAAAGCCGCATTAATAATATGTTTATATACTTTATTGAATTCTTCTTTATTCACGGGAATATTTATTAATCTATAAACCAAACTATTAAAAACAGCAAATTTATGTGGAAAATGGAAAATATCTAAAAAAGGAAGAAATCCATTAATTTCGGTCTCTGATGTGAATTTTATAGCTTAATCTTGTAAACTTAGTGATTTTAAAGCATCATTTATGTATGGAAAGATACAGTCAGACTCAAAAATTCAATGGCATAGCCGGGATTTGAATCACGAATCTTCTGGTCTCCGTCCAGCCACTCTAAGCCATTGAGCTACTATGGCCAACATGCCAACATGACATTAAATTCTCCAACTGACTCTTGTTTTTTCCCGGTAAACCACTTAGGAGTTCTCATAAACACATAAGACAACTACCTCAATGACGACTTACTACGTGTAAGTAATTTTTCAGTCTGACTCTATCTTTCCATACTTTAGCCTACACACGGTCAGTGTGAAAGAACAATTAATTTCCGATATTGACACTCTTTTATATTAAATGTTTCAATTTTTATGTGTGAAGTCTTTATTAAACCATTAATTAAAGCTGTATTAATAATATGTTTATATTCCTTATTGAATTGTTCTTTCTTCAGGAGTATATTCATTAATCTATAAATCAAACTATTAAAAACAGCAAATTTATGTGAAAGAGGGTTTAAACTGTACTTTTATATAATTGTCGATATGAGTAGACTTCCTATAACTATCAAAGTTTAATTTATTATTATTATTTTTATTATCTTTAGATCTAGAAAAGGAAGAAAGCCATTAATTTCACTCTCTAATATGAATTTTATAACTTTATGTTGTAAATTTAGTCATTTTAAAGCATCATTTATGTGTTTATCAGGAAGAACAGAAAACAACTTCATTTTCTTTTAAGATAAGGGAAGTTTTATGTTATAAATTATTATATTTGTATAGTATTTGTTACTTCACTGTAACTAACTTGATATTTTACGTATATGAGTACAGAATCAAAATCATTATGTGAGTGGCACAAGAGACAAATGTTGCTTCTGAATTTTTTCTACAAAGATTATATGAAACTTGAAATGATAAATAAGTTTTAAATACGTAATTTAATAGAATGGGTATTAGTTTTACGTCTTGGGCAAACGTGAGCAGTACAAATTCAATATTTCTCAGAAGTTTAAGTAGAAAAGCACACACAAAATACCAAAATACTATCTTATTTATCGTATACCTATAGATATATTCATAAAGTTTCGTGACAGAAAAGTTTCTTTAGTGCTTGCTGTTGAGAATGAACTATTACGTTCATAACTATCATAACTAATCTTATACTGTTTTAATTTTTATTTATTTCAGATCTTGATGTCCCCAGCTCCTACATTGGTAAAACAAAGCCACCTGGACAGCTGCCTAGGAATTACAAGTACTTAGCGACCGCTAAACAAAGAGCTAGTAGAATTGAAGAAGATGCCAACCACACAGAGTCTATCTACAATGGCGTGTATGAATCCAAGAAACTTCATCATAAACCATCTGAACATGCCACTACTGCAGAAGGATCAACAGACAAAACCCATCTCAGTGGCGGTGTTTACGAACCAATATCCCAGCGATATCCCATATTTAAATATCCAATTATCCCTAAACAGCGAGCAAACAGGAAAGAAAAGCACACCTTTGGTAAAAAGTCTGCCATCAAGGTTCAAACAGAGAAATACAAGACTGTGAAGCCTATCCCGATGCTGAAAATGCCAAGGAAGTTTGCAAAACCACCAGGAAGGAAAACTAACGAAGTTGGCAACAGTAGTGGGTTTCAGCCGATAGTGTATCTTCCTCAAGATGAGATGGAGGAAGCGATATTTGACACTGCAAAGCAACAGGGCATTGTTAAAAGTAACAACAATGTGATATATGTGTATCCGAACCCATACCAGCAGACACTAGCAGCAATAGACCCCGCCTTCAGAAGAGTCATAAAACTACAACAACCAATAGAACATCGCAAGAAATATCTGTCCTATAAACCTCCAATAAGCAATCAAGTAATTCAACTGTAATTTTTTTTAATATGTATGACACACACGCAAAGACTCCCTCCAGCACAGTTATATCATGACGTTGACCGGTTGGCGCCGTAGTCTAGTTCGTTAGCCTCAAGTTTTGCAGCACCATGTCTCAAAGTGGAGAACTGTAACTCGGACTGCATGCGTTTCCGAATTCATAAACAGGTTGGTATATTCGGAACTGTTTAACGCTAAGGATTTTCAGCTTTGGAAATTAATTGTCCTTTCACACTAGTCGTGTGTGGGACGCACTATGAAAGAGTTGAGCCAGACTGAAAAATCCAATGCCATAGCCGGAATTTGAACCACGGATCTTCTGGTCTTGTCCAACCGCTATAAACCATTGAGCTACTATGGCCAACGTGCCGACATTACCCGAGTCAGATGGAGAATGTCATGTTGGCACGTTAGCCATAGTAGCTCAATGGTTTAGAGCGACTGGACGGAGACCAGAAGATCCGTGGTTCAAATTCCGGCTATGGCATTGAATTTTTCAGTCTGGCTCTACGCTTTCATTTTCAGCTTTCTTTGCACAAATGAACACTGATCAAGAGGTGACATGCTACTTCCGAACTGGGAGGATAAGTTGGAGAGTCTATCGCAGGTGTTTGACGACAGAGGTTCTACTCCCATTAGTCCTGGAGCCGTAGGACCAAGTACCCGGGCCTCCTTCTACCCGAGAGCGATGGAAAACTCCGGGGGTCTTTCCATGGGGTACCTAGGGGAGGGGATTCGTCCCCTTCACCTGTCGTGGTGTGGACGCTGCGGACCCTTAGCATTCGTGGTACGTTACTAGAGGAACCTCGAGCTGAACTGACCAGCCGCTCCCGTAGGGGAGTTGTTCAGATTGGGTTGCACTCGAGGGGGAAGTGTGTTCTCGACACCCACGGAGAATTGGGTACCTCCAGCCAGGCTACGGCCGCCCGGAGGGGGTAGAGGGTTCCCTAAAATGTCCCGGGTACTAGCCTGCAGAGCTAATAGAAGGTGTGCTAGATCACCAGGTGGCCCCACCGAGGGGTTGACGCGCGTAAGTGGCGTATCCACTTCCACCCGTCTTGACGTTGTGCTCAGCGGGGGAGGGTTTTTAAAGAAATCAGGTATTGCCCTATGGAAAGAGCCCCGGAGTATCCATCGCTCCCGGGTAGAAGGAGTCCCAGGTTCTTCGTCCTACGGGTCCAGGAGTATGTGGGCAGAACCTCTGCATATAACTGTCTTTCCATGGGGCAATAAATTGAGTCTAAAAAGTCCCCCCCCCCATCGACTACAACGTCAAGACGGGTGGAAGTGTATACGCCACTTACGCGCGTCAACCCCGCAGGGAAGAAAACGGAAAATCTCGGTGGGGCCGCCTGGTGATCTAGCACACCTTCTA
Source organism: Mantis religiosa (assembly GCA_030765055.1). Lineage (NCBI taxonomy): Eukaryota > Metazoa > Arthropoda > Insecta > Mantodea > Mantidae > Mantis > Mantis religiosa. Next base: position 196,180,896 of record CM060953.1, read on the forward strand.
CTAGCTCTGCGGGCTAGTACCCGGGACTTATGAGGCAACCCTCTACCCCCTCCGGGTGGCCGTAGCCTGGTCAGAGGTACCCAATTCCCCGTGGGTGTCGGGAACACACTGCCGCTTCGAGTCCAACCCAATCCGAACAATTCCCAATCAGGGAGGGGCTGGAATGTTCGGCCCGAGGTTTCTCTAGTGACGTCAGAGATACCACGAGTGCTAAGGGTCCGCAGCGCCCGCATGAACCCTAGACCATGTGCTCGCTTCCCCTTCCTATGCTATTTTACCTTACAAATGACGAAGACAGGGGAGACAACCCTAGTAGCTACACCGGTCGGTCAGGTACAATAGACTAAAACTAGACCTCCGTGTCGAATCCCCTCCCTAACGTAGTCCACTTCAGTCCTAGCAGTCAGAGGCGGGTGAATGTGCACACTTCTCATTTCCTATACGTGTTTTAGTCTGTAAATTGTTTAAGAAAGCATTGATTTTGTAATTTTATAATAAAATTAAATAAATATACTGAAAAAAACTATTTATTTATTTATTTATTTTAACAAAAGTTTCCAAATATTTCCTATATTTACTTTCGCTACTTTATATAACAAATAAGTAAAAAGTGCATAGCTGGAATTCACCAGAAATAGTTACTCTGAAGGTTCCATCTCCCTAAAAATTTAGAAAAAAGGTATGTGTATGTATTCATCATAAAGTCTTGTAAACGTCTAGTGAAGTTTATCTGGATCTAAACATGAGATTGTACTGAAATGAGATTTCTTTTTAACATAAATACCCAGTCATTGATTATAGACATTTACATACATGATACAATGAATAACAATGAAATGAGGAAAGCCCAATTGGGCCCCCATAAGTAGGTACATTATTGTTTTAAGTATTACAGAAGATATTGTTGTGAGAGCTGATCCTGATGCGGGTTGGAAAGCTGGAATTCTACCAAGGGAATAGTGAATGGCTCCAGAGACGTGTTTTAGGTTGCTGTAGATCTTTTCGACTTGTGAAAAAGTTGACTGTTGAATGATGATTCCAGTTACTCTATGTAGTTGACTATTTCTGACAAACTATGGTGCAATTGTTGAGATTCGTAATACTTTGTTTTAACACGTCTGGATACGTTTCATTTGGGAAGGACTGGTCCCTCCCCAGTAGGAGTGGTAGGAGTGGTCTTAATAAAGTCGTGTAGAGCAGTGTGCAGTTTCTTAATTTAAGTGAAGATATTTTGTTGAGAAGAGGGTAGAGCTTAGCCAGTTTTACTCGAGCTAGTTTGAGTTTGTTACTTATGTGTTGTTTCCATGTGAGTGTCGATCCCTCCTACACAAAATGATCCACCTGGGGCTCCCAAAACAAATGATCAATATCATACACAGCATCTTGCGACACCGCTCATTTAAAGTCTCAGTCGCAGGGAAAACATCAACACTCAGACCAGTGAGAGGCGGAGTCCCCGAAGGCTCTGTGCTATCCCCCACCCTTCAACTTCTTTATGGCAGATTTCCCCACAGAACCACGAGTCGTAATGGCATAATACGCTGACGACGTGTTTCTCTTCTGCAAGGACAAACACATCTTCAGAGCCTTCAACCCCATTCAAAGACATCTCCGCCTAGCACAACAGTGGTGCCGGCGTTGGCGGATGTCCGTAAATCCGGACAAAAGCCACGCCATACTTTTCACAAAGCGCCACACCCCCGCAGACTGCCCCAATTTCAGCTACCGAGGTCGAAGGATAGAGTGGTCTAACTCTGTCCAGTACCTAGGAGTAAACTTCGACAGAGGTCTAACTTTTCGCCGACACATCAACGACCTTTCGGCGAAGGTACAGGGAGCAATCACTTCCCTGTACCCAATGCTGGGGTCGACCGCGATGCCAGTCCGCATGAAGTTATACCTCTTCCGAGCGCTGGTAATCCCGGTGATGCTATATGCCTGCGAGATCTGGGGCATGGCAGCAGACGGCTGGATAGCATGGCTTTGAGGTGCACAGAATAGAGGACTACGGTCTATCTATTCTGTGGGACGTTATTTCCCTACCAGGTTGCTCCACGAAGCATCGGGTCTTCCATACGTGGAGGATGAAATTAGGCGCCGGGCTTCAAAATTATACGCAAGTTTACCATCTCATAGAAGGGCCCTTGTCAGATCATTGAGAAATTATGACCCCACTAGACGCCGATCTAGACTGCACCGGGTCCGCCGTATGGCATGCGGGCACCCCAGATAACCCAGGAGCTTATCCTATCAGCAGCTAAAGCTGAGCTCCTCATAATTCTTCTAAGCTGTTTGGCATCTAAATTTTTCCCAATTAAAAAATTAAACAAAAAATAATAATTTGGGTGCAAAGTACTGCATCCTCCCCTTCAACCCGAAGATACTTTCTGTAACCTCCAAATTAATCCCAACCTCAAAACATACACCACCTTCATCCTACAAACTTCAAATCTAAATCTTACCTGTGGTAAAACCCTTAACGGGTGGGCACCAGCAGAAACCTTCTGGCTGTATACAGCCAGCCAGCACGAGCGAGCGAGCGAGTGTCGATCCATGAGTACGCCGAGGTATTTAACTGTTTAAGTTTTCCAAGGTATAGGTTTCACTGGGAATGTTACTGGTGGAGGATAGTCCGGTCTGCATAGTGTAAAGGTCATTGCTTCACATTTTTGCTGGTTGAGCGAAATACGTCAGTTATCAAACCAGGGTATAATTAAGTTTAACGCCTCTTGAAGATGATTTCTGGCGGTGTGGATAGTGCGATGTGATGCGAAGATTGCTGTATCGTCCGTATTCATATCAATTTGAGCTGTAGGCGTTACAGGAATATCAGAGGAGAACAAGTTGAATAGAACTGGTCCTAGGATAGATCCTTGAGGAACGCCTGCTGTTATACGTTTCGTAGAAGAGTGGCTACTACCTACGTGAACTGATAAAATACGTTGTGACAGAAAAGAGGAAAATATTTTATAGAGGTAGTCTGGGATGTCATTGATGAACAGTTTGTATAGAAGACCCTGATGTCAAACCCTGTCAAATGCCTGAGTGAAGTCACTTGTTCTGTAATCCGGAGAATTTGATGGGTGGTTGAATGTCTGCAACGAAAACCGAATTGAAAGGGAGGTAGTACTAATGGAAAGTTCTTATTATAAGGCTTAAAATAAAACAACAGAAGTGCGATTCAAATTTATTTCTTTAGAAGACAGATTACAAAACAAAAAATTTACTTTGAGTGTTCTTCTATGTACACATGGTCTCAATATTCTCACATATTCTACTGGTATGTATTACATAAAAGAACTAACTCATGTTAAATAAAATACAGTCACTGATTGTAAACAAGAACCAGCATTTCTGAAAATAACTTCTATAAAGTTTGCAGTTGCCTTAACTGCAGAGACATAGTTGATATGTTCCCTGAAAAGATTGTATAAATAACCTAGAAATTATCTTCTATCTAAAATGTTAGCTTCTGTTGAACAGTGATTTTCTCCACAGGAGAATTACAGACAATTCTGTCTTAAATTATCAACTCAATCAAAATTTATAAGTAAACCTTATCCTAAGATTAACAAATGAATTATAATTTCTTATTACATCTTATTGTAAGATATGTTAAACTTCTCAGTTTTTGAGTTTTAGTAAGCTAGTTAACGTATTTTCCGTAAGCGTTGTAACCGGGACGGTAATATCCGTTGTAGCCTGTGTTGTAACCAGTGTTGTAGCCATTGTTGTAGTAACCATTGTTGTAGCCGGGGTAGCCATTGTTGTACCCATATTGGTTGTTGTATCTGTTGTATGTTCCAGTACTGACAGGATCATAAGCGATGTTGTTGTTGTGGTATCCTCTGTTGTAACCCTGATTATTGTATCCTCTGTAGTAGCCGTTGTTGTATCCGTGGTATCCATTGTAGTAACCGGGGTTGTATCCATTGTTGTAACCATTGTTGTAACCATTGTTGTAGTATCCATTGTTGTAACCATTGTTGTAATATCCATTGTAACCGGTGTTATATCCATAGCCTGCAAGAATTATGTAGGTTTTACATATATTTTAAACATGCTGTTTCATATTTCTATAACAAAATTAAATTAAATTTCCTGCACATGCGTTAACAATTTTTAACGAGAAATGTTTGATTCTGCTTTTACAAATCTAATCGTAATTTCGAACAACCAAAACTGCTACATATTACGTAGAAAATGAAGCTAGCCACAGTGAAGCAATAAATATTTGTTACTAAGGCTTCACTTATCATAAGAAATTTGTGTTAATACTTCTTTCTAATGGATATCGATTTCACAAACAAATCGTCTGTATCTTCAGTCCACAAACAAACTCCGTCACAAGAAATTCCGGTTACCATGTTCTTCTTGTATTTTTTTAATATTACCAACATCTGAAAACGAAACAAACCTAAAAACAGATTCAACTGCTGCTATTTCAAAATTAATTACGCGAAGTTTATTTTTTAAAATAAATATATTTTCCCAAACTATTAAATCTCTCGGACCATTTAATGGTTTTAGTAATTTAACTTTTAGATTTATTTCATGGTTAAATTACCAAAAATGATCTGCTAAGGCCGATTTATCAGTTTTTTTATACTTAATGTTACGAAAATGCACTTTGGTACTAGTTTCCAAATTACGTTTCGTCTTTCCAATATAAACCTGATCACAATCGAAACAACTAAACTGATAAATACCAAATCTTTATTATTATCAGGAATTTATTCATAAGTATTTAACAAAGAGTATAAACATATTATTAATACTGTTAATTAATGGTTTTAATAAAGATTTTATACAAAAATATTGAAAAATTTAACTTTCAAAAAACTGTTAATGATGTTTCTACCCTTAAAAATAAAAGAAGATTATAATTTTAAAAAATTTACTTACCATCCTTGGGTTAATGAACATTTTCAAAAACATTTTTAAAGAAGTTGGTATAACTTTAGTTCCTCAAATTAAATATAGTATTAGAATGTACTACATTGTTCTAAAAAAGATAAAATTCCTAATAAATCTGGTATTTACCAATTTAATTGATAAAGTTGATATTGGAAAGACGAAACGTAATTTTGAAACCAGAACGAAAGAACATTTTCGTAACATTAAGTATAAACAAACTGATAAATCAGCGCTAGCAGATCATTTTTGGTCATTTAACCATGAAATAAATCCAGAAGCTGAATTATTAAAACAATTAAATGGTCCGATAGATTTAATGGTTTGGGAAAAGATATTTATTTTAAAAAGTAAATATCGCGTAACGAATTTTGAAACACCGGCAGTCTATTCTGTTTTTAGGTATGTTTCGTTTTCAGATGTTGGTAATACTAAAGAAGCATAAGAAAAACATGATAACCGGAATCGTTGACAACGGAGTTTGTTTGTTTCTTCCATTATAAAGAAGTATTAACACCAATTTCTTAAGATAAGCGAAGCCTTTGTAACAAATATTTATATTTGTGTAATACTGCTACATGTTATTTAAATACTAACTTATACAAATAGGCAATTAAATTTTTTCTTCATTTTTCTGGTAGTTTCAGAAAAAAAATTAAAGTTTAAATACAGTTTTTGTAATAAGTTATCTTCAGTGGTCGAATTAATTGTCATGACTGTCTCTGCGGGCTTCTAAAATTAGAGGTCACCTGTTCGATTGCAAGCAGTGCTGATGGCAATCATTCTTTTAGCTAGAATTATTTCCCATCTGTTTCTAGAAATATGTGTGAGTTATATGTGAACTTAAAGATTATAAAAAATCAACATGAACAAATCTAAACAGTACACAAACAGTAAATAAGTGAAGATCAATTCTTTCAAAGGGATAGGGCTGATATGACTACATTTATTGGCAACACATAACTGGAGAGAGAAAAACAAAGACGTATCAAAACTTATGTTGTTTTATAAAGGTCATTCATTCTCTGGGATTTCTGATACAAATATTAAAAATATGAAAATGTTATGAAATAATTTAATACGTATAATGTACGAAAACTAAAGCCTTCAGTAAAAACATTGAAAAGCACAGACTGTGCTGTTGAGTGTGATCGCGTGTTGAAGCGTAAAAGGCTCTGAGACCAAAATGCATAGTATGTAACAGAATCAAAGATTTCAAACTATGGAAAGATAGAGTCAGACTGAAAAATTCAATGCCATAGCCGGGATTTGAACCAGGGATCTTCTGGTTGCCGTGCAACCGCTCTAACCCTTGAGCTACAATGGCCAATGTGCAAGCATGACATTAAATTCTCCAACTGACTCGTGTTTTTCCCGGTAAACCACTAGGAGTTCTCATAAGCACATGAGACAACTATCTTAATGGCGACTTACTGTGCAATAAGTACTTTAAGGCCCGGGCTTTATAGTTAACCACTAGGAGTTCTCATAAACACATGAGACAACTACCTTAATGACGACTTACTGTGCTATAAGTACTTTAAGGCCCGGGCTTTATAGTTAACTTCTATTAGGTACAATTAATGGAAGTCAATTGTTTTTTCACACTAGCCGTGTGTAGGCTAAAGTATGGAAAGTCTGAAAGAACAATTAATTTCCATTAATTATACCTAATAGTGGTCCGAACTATAAAGCCCGGGCCTTAAAGTACTTACAGCATAGTAAGTCGGCATTAAGGTGGTTGTCTGATGTTTTACAGGGAAAAACAGGAGTCAGTTGGAGAATTTAATGTCATGTCGGCACGTTGGCCATAGTAACTCAAGGGTTAGATCGGCTCGACGGCAGCCAGAAGATCCATGGCTCAAATCCCGGCTATGGCATTGAATTTTTTAGTCTGACTCTATCTTTCCATACTATATAGCCTACACACGACCAGTGCGAAAGAACAATTAATTTCCAATTTCAAACTATTTTTGACATCAAAGAAAACTACAATTATCTTTTAATTTTTGAAGAAATCTCCGCTGTGTATACCCTTAAAGGACGCTCAGCGTACCGTGTGCTACCATTCATTAAAGTTATAGCGAAACCCAAATATACAATGGTCTCAAAATTAATGTGTAGTAACTGGTATATGCACTAACTTATCAGACAGATGTATCCCAAAACTGTTTAATGGTAAATAATCATAATTTCTGTATTATTTATTAGTTTCCTCTCGGAAAAAAATTGAAAATGGAGGAATAGAGAAAATTTTTATCGAAAAACATTGCATTTAACATGATCTAGAGTGTCCATGCTTCAATATTAGGTAAAAACTTTCATATTTACGTGACAAATAGGGCTTTTGTGAAGATTTTCAAGATATTGATCCTATTTGCTCTCACGTTCCCTATTTTAATAAAAATCGTTAGAGCTATATCTGAAAAAAGTAAAATTTTTGACAAATATTGCGTATATAGCGAAGTCTGAGATAAGGAATTTATTTTTTTGAAATCCTTAGTGTTGCATGTTTGGAATATGAACTTGAATATTAGATTTAGCATTTTAGCAACTATTCATTTTTTACTTTTGTCCACACACACAAGAAACGCTTTTAAAATATGCTTCTTTTGGATTCACGCAATCTTAATTTATTTCGGGTGTAATCTATATATCTAATTTTTGATGGAATAATATACTTCTAGTGTATGTAGGAAAGAAAGTATGAATATATTACCTGTAGTTGCCCTCTTCAGGGCATGTCCCACATCCTTCTTGTCCCTGGCTGCTCCTGCGTCCTCACTTTCAGAAGCCCTTACAGCTACAGCAAGAGCCATAAGGCAGGCTACGGTCACCTGTAAAACATACCCGAGAAATGCCTAAGCTTTCTTATTGACAAGATCTCATGCATGCAATTATCTCTCAAAAGTAACATATCTGTACTAATATAAAGGAGAAAATGTTGCCAAAAACCTTTCAGCCGATATTTGAGAATTGTTTCATTAAAGAGCAGCATCAAATTTCAGTTAATATGCTACCAAAAAGGATTTACAGAGCGCCATAGAGTAGAAAACACTTTCTTGTACTCCAAGGAAAATGCATGTAGAAACAAAAGCCGGTAGCATTATTTCCGCACACGATGTAAGCAAACAGAAACCAGAACTCCAGGCTGCTTAATAACACATTTTCTTTTCATTTGTGCAAAAATTATTGCTTAATATATACATCGTGTTAATCAAGACAAAAAATTTGTATAAATGGCTTTATTAAATATGTTCTTTTAGATAAAATGTGGATAGAGGAATATAGAAGGCTTGCGTGATGCACAACTGTTTAAAAACTAGTCGCTATCTGGCGGTTTTGAAGTTGCGTTCCATTTCGATGACCACAACGGGAAAAAATGGAGATCTACTTCCTATTTTAGCAAAAATATATGTACTCGTATTATAAACCTAAAACCAACAAGGAAATACCTCGGAAATGTTAACTCCACCACAGTAGTTGATATAGACTGTGTCTTTAACGACATCTGCATTTTCGTAGTAAGGATTTGTCCATTAATTAGGGTTTACCAACAATGCTGAAGAGATGAATCAAAAGAGTTTGAGTCGTTTTGGAGAATTTAATCAATTTTGAAAATATTTACATTATATGTTGTTTGAAAGGACATAATTTTTTTAAATCTCTATTTGATATCCTTGGAAGCCGCTGAATTCGAACACGGAACCTGGTATTCCAGAAATTTTGCTTATTAATGTTTTGTCTACAGTACAAAAACTTCAGTATTTACTCTATACTTGACAGATTTCCTTTGTTTTTCGTTCTTTTTTTAATTTACGTCCTCCAAAGTTAAGTCATATCGGACGATTAATGAAATGATGTTTAAATGAGTACAGAGTACAGAGAGCTTAGAGTTACCAAATATTCATCTTTCAGGATAAGAGAAAACCTTCAACGTTAAGTCATATCGGACGATGAATGAAATGATGTACAAATGAGTACAGAGTACAGAGAGCTTAGAATTACCAAATATTCATCTTTCAGGATAAGAGAAAACCTCCAACGTTAAGTCATATCGGACGATGAATGAAATGATGTTCAAATGAGTACAGGGTACATAGAGCTTAGAGTTATCACACATTCATCTTTCAGGATAAGAGAAAACCTCCAACGTTAAGTCATATCGGACGATGATTGAAATGATGTTCAAATGGGTACAGGGTACATAGAGCTTAGAGTTACTAGATAGTCATCTTTCAGGATAAGAGAAAACCTCCAACGTTGAGTCATATCGGACGATGAATGAAATGATGTTCAAATGAGTACAGGGTACATAGAGCTTAGAGTTACCAGACATTTATCTTTCAGGATAAGAGAAAACCTCCAACGTTAAGTCATATCGGACGATGAATGAAATCATATTCAAATGAGTACAGGGTACATAGAGATTAGAGTTACCAGACATTCAACTTTCAGGATAAGAGAAAACCTCCAACGTTAAGTCATATCGGACGGTGAATGAAATTTTTAAATGAGTACAGGGTACATAGAACTTAGAGTTACCAGACATTCATCTTTCAGGATAAGAGAAAACCTTCAACGTTAAGTCATATGGGACGATGAATGAAATGATGTTCAAATGAGTACAGGGTACATAGAGCTTAGAGTTATCAGACATTCATCTTTCAGGATAAGAGAAAACCTCCAACGTTAAGTCATATCGGACGATGAATGAAATGATGTTCAAATGAGTACAGGGTACATAGAGCTTAGAGTTACCAGACATTCATCTTTCAGGATAAGAGAAAACCTTCAACGTTAAGTCATATCGGACGATGAATGAAATGATGTTCAAATGAGTACAGGGTACATAGAACTTAGAGTTACCAGACATTCATCTTTCAGGATAAGAGAAAACCTCCAACGTTAAGTCATATCGGACGATGAATGAAATGATGTTCAAATGAGTACAGGGTACATAGAGCTTTGATTTACCAGGCATTCATCTTTCAGGATAAGTGAAAACCTCCAACGTTAAGTCATATCGGACGATGAATGAAATGATGTTCAAATGAGTACAGGGTACGTAGAGCTTAGAGCTACGAGATATTCATCTTTCAGTATAAGGGAAAAGCCTATAAGAAAACGTTATCTAGATAACTGATCCTAACCGAGATTCGAACTGGGACCTCTTGAATGTAAGGTAGATAGTCACCATTTACCGTAAAAAGCTAAGAATGCGTGGAGGAAGAAAGTACGAGTAAATAATATTTCGTAAATATGCAAGAGTTTCTTGTGCTTAAAATTTTGATTTGTTTAAGGTTACCTATGACTGAAAGTTTGAAATCCTAAACTAAAAACGCTAACTTTTAAAGATGTAACTTAGTACAAATATGATACAGTCGAACGTTTGACAATTTCACTTTGATAGTTTGGAAAATATAGTCAAAAATATCTATTTTTGGTTACGTCACCTAAAAAGTCTCTTGCAACAAAATAACTTAAATTTTGGACTAATATTTTTACAACCAATTTTTAAATTTGCCCTAGGTTTCTCTGTGTCTATAAAACTTTAGGCTCCAGAAATTTTTAAAGCTATGAATATGGCGTTTTTTCCCAAAATTTGAAATTTTTGTGTTTTTGAAGTTAAGAAAGTGTACTTAAATGCATCTCACAATAAAACCCAGGGCAATTTCTATTTATTTTGTCTCTGTGAACGTATGTAGCAAGTTGCATTAGTCTAACACTAAAACTACGACGTAAGGAACATCTTAAATGATGAAACATGCTGAAATTTGCAATTGCGTGAAAAGAGGGATAAAGAATTAGTAGTCATATTGAACACTATCATTCATGTAACTTTCAAACTAGATTAGAGCTTTTAAAAATGGCTTACGGGTGCTATATAAACATTCTTTGCATTCAGGAAGGCTTACATAGTTCATGAAATTTCATTCATACATTTCAGTAATTTAAGACCTTTTTAAGTAATTTAATATATTAATATTTTAGGCTATCTGTTTGACGTTTTGTGTTGGTAAACCTTATAATTTTACTACGATTTTATACGAAGCTAGATGAATAGATAGAAATTTGAAAATATCGTACAGATATGTATTTTATGAGTGTTAGAGAATTTTGGATTTTTTCAAAGAAGAGCGTTGCTAGTATAAATTCTAAGTTCCAACTATAAAATTTGATAATTTTATACTTACTGCTAGTTTAAAAGCCATGATGTTCCTCTTGTGTAGAGAATCTTCACAAAAAACAGTTGAGTGTGCCGAACACCACGGACGTCCACGTTTTTATACCCAAAACTGCATTTTGGGAGACTGGTGGGAGACGCGAAGAGAGAGGGAAAGTAATAAAATGCCCCTTACAATTAATATCAACCCTCTCTCTCTTGATTGATTGCCTCCTACTTCAGAAACAGACCAATGGCAGGCAAACGGAACTAATATTGTTGTCTTCTTTTAACTCGTTGTGCAATTTATGTAATAGTGGCCCAGAGGTCATTAAAATAAAATAAACCTTTGCAATTGGACGGTAGAAGAGAGAGATGTTCGCTCACGCCTCGCTTGACCTTATAAAAATGGAGCTAGTGCCTTCCAGAGAAGCTGAAGAAGAAAGTTATTGCGTGGCCTACTTCCTTCTACACAAATTGTACAAAAATTACATCACATCTACACTAACTGAATTATTGAACGAGAAAATGTGCAAACAGTTTCTGATCTGTTAGCAAATAATTTATTTTTATACACCTTTCGCAAAACCAATCTTGTGAAACAATAATTTTGTATTTTAGGTAAATTGATGGAAATATTCATTTCTTTCACACTAGCCGTATGTAGGATAAGATTTGAATGACTAGAGCCAGATTCAAAAATTCAATGCCGTAGCCGAGATTTGAACCACAGATATCCCGCTCTACAAGCGGTTGCTCGTTTCCACTGAGCTACTATGGCCAACATGCCGACATGACATTAAATTCTTCAACTGACTCGTATGTATATGAGAACCCCTAGTGGTCCACCGGGAAACTTACGAGTCATTTGGAGAATTTAATGTCATGTCCGCATGTTGGCCATAGTAGCTCAGTGGAAACGAGCAACCGCACGGAGAGCGGGAGATTCGTGGTTGAAATCCCGGCTACGGGATTGAATTTTTTAGTCTGGCTCTACTCTTTCAAATAATTTTGTATTTCTTCGTATTACTTGCGAATAAACTTTTTATTTCCTCCCTTTATATACCACCTTTAACGTAATGTAGTTAGGAAATTAGAGAAAAACTATTTAAATATTCAAAATTTGAATGTTTTGCGTTTAAGTATTCTCCATACTTGCAGTTGGCGCCTTTTATTTACTAATATATGTATTATTTACCAGTTTGTAGCACTTGAAACTCTCCTGAACAAAGCATTATCATTCATATTTCAATTTTAAATATTTTGGCATCAACCATAAAGTTCTAATTTTTCGAAAAAATCTGAGAGTCCCAAAGTAATTTTTTAAATTTTATTATTAAATCTGTTAAATCTTTCAGAATATCGAAAAGCGCCACTATAAAGCGATTCATCCTTCTTTTCAAGCATAATTTCATTTCAGTTTAAAAGAATTCCAATAGAAACGGTGACTCCGGCTTTAAAACAATTGCATATCGGCAGCGATCTTTCGCTTTACTGCTCTGTTATTCTTTGGATTTGTTTTCATCAACATTAACATACAAACACACATAGTTATAGACCTTAAAGGCAATGGGAAATAATCCTAGGGAACGAAAAATTTGCATTCTCCAATCGGAATCGAACCGTACATCTCTGGATTTCGAAAATAGCATGCTAACCATCAATCCCTCATAGGCACGTCTATCGTATTTTGCAAAAATATAAAAGATGTCTATAAAGTTCTATACTCTTTCTGCAACATCGATAGTAATAACTGGATAGCGGCATCATTTAAAAAAGGACAAATATATTGCATTCATATGACTTTTATACACATTCTTCAACAAACTTACAATTCTATTAATTGTTAATCCAGATAATTCACACTTTCGTATTTGCTTGTACGATATATTAGGCAAAGTGGAGATTTTTAAAGGCTGTGTCATATGTATGCTCTTTGTATGACGACGGGAGAAAACAACTAGCGATTTACCACTTTACAAAAATAAGTAATTGAAAATTTACATCAACGGCAAAGAATAATTCGGAAATAGCTAACGCTACAACTTATATTTGATACAGACTCTGTACTTTAAGGGACCTTTTGTGACAGATGGATACTGTCTTGTCATTTGAGATTTACCAACTGTAGAAATAAGAAAACCTCACAGAATATTTCTAGAAAGTTCAAGACAAGCATTTAGTGTCATGCAAATGTTTTGAGCATTTCGTATTTGAATTTAAAATGTTTACAGTTCTTTGAGAAAGTAAGAGATAACCAAACCTTCCCACAGTAAAGGAGCATTTAGATTGGTGATTTTTTTTTACTTATAATTCATTCTTGGACGACTCTTATAGGATATTTAATTATGTTTTGGCGTTTTAGTTATGTTGTTCAAACACCACCTTCCGAACTCAAAGAAAGAATATTTCTAACGAAATTTCAAATTTGACTGTTTAAATCTAATACAATATCTTTCCTTCAACTTCAAGAACCACCACCAGCTCATGTATTTGAAATGAAACATCAATAACACATATCCACGAAACCCAAATGAATTGTGTAACGACTTGGTGTCGCTGAAAGTGAGCTGTGTAGGAAAAAATGATGGCGAACCTCGCTGAAAATCTACTTGTTGGACTCCAGAAGCTCCACGGCCGCTCCAGCATTCAGTGGCGGTCTCAGAAGGGAAGTGATAATTCAGCTATCAATTAAATAAAATTTTTATTTCAATTAAAAGGAAACTTTTCCAACCATTTATTATACTTTTCATTGCAAGCACAAACTGCAGAAACACACACACACACACAGACACACACAAACACACACACACACACACACACACACACACACACACACACACACACACACACAAAACCCACCCTCACACTATCACATCCATTTACAGAAGACCAAAATTGCGTCAAGAGCCTCAGTTTTTATAATTCTACCGTTGCCATAACGACAACTAAACATCCTTCAACTTTTCTACATATATCGTCATTCTTTTTAAATACATTTTTCTTGACGTAATTTTAACAGTTAAATAATAATTATTTTATAAAGAATTGTCAAAGTATTTAAAGTGAGACATCTGTTGTATTAATTACTTAAATTGTTTCAATTACGAAACTTATTAGAGATATTTCCATGTTGAAGTTGTCTGCAAAATTGCAATTTAATTTTTCTTATCGTTATTGTCAAATATGATTTTAGGTGATGCTGGATCGAGATAAATTTTCCTTAAACAAATATACATTTTAGGTAACACACTTTTGAGTACTGGTACTCTATAAGCTATAATTAAGAAGCCACTTATTTATTCAGGAATAATTTTTATTGAAGCTAATACAATGCCGCTTCATAAAATTTATAAATCATAATTTCGACATCAGATAAAAGAGTATTGCAGAGCAATTATAAACTAAGTGTATTTATTGGGATTAGCATTTTGACAGTCTATTTTCTTGAAGTAAAAATACCTTTTTTAAAATTAAAGTAAAGCTAGGAACCTTCTAACAGTTGACTTAACCTGACTGTGGACTTAAGCTTCATGAAAAAAGATACAAGGCTCTAAGTGTGTTCGTTGTCGTTCCATGTTTTGACCTCCATGCTATGAGGTTTGTTCAATAAAGAAAGACCATAATCTTATTATATTCTGTTAGCTTAATGTGAAACAAACACACCGTAGTAGTTTCATTGTTGGTACTCCTGGTTCCCGCCTGTGAGAAACAGGCAAGTTCAGACATGTTCAGGATCCCCTACCGCTGCAATGGAGGTAACACGCGAGGAACTGCGAAATTCTGCTTTCGTCTCAACAAATCTTCAGTTGAGGCATCTACAATGTTACAGGAGGCCTATGGAGAGTCTGTTCTTCCCTACAGCACAGCTCGAAGGTGGTTTAAAATGTTTAAAGACAGGAGACAATCAATTGCAAAGGAAGGTGGACCCGGTGCTCCAGTTACTGCTCTTACAGAAGAAAACATAAACACTGTTGCTGCCATTGTGAGAGAGGATCGACGAATTACCTTACGATCACTTTCTGAAATACTGAACACTTCATTGGGTGCCACCCACACGTTGGTGACAGAAACATTACACATGAGACGTGTTTGTGCACGATGGGTTCCAAGACTGTTGATTCCCGAACAAAAGGACATTCGCATGCAGTTAAAGTTGATGTTAGAGGAATTTCCGGAGCTTCTTTCAAACGTAATCACTGCTGATGAAACTTGGCTACATCATTTTGATCCTGAGAGCAAACAGCAAAGCTCAGTGTGGAAATCTCCTTCATCACCAACCTCGAAAAAAGCAAAAGTGGTTGCTTCTGCTAGGAAAGTTATGGTCATCTTATTCTTTGATATTCATGGAATGGTTTATCAGCATGTTGTACCTGCACACACATCAGTAACTGGACAATACTACAAGGATGTCCTGAAAACATTGCAAGTCCATATTAGGCGCAAAAGACCATATTTCCGTGAAGTAGGCTGGATGCTGCACCACGATAATGCGCGGCCGCATATTGCCAATGTTGTTGTTGAATATCTTGCAAAAATCAACGTGAAGTGCATCCCTCACCCTCCCTATAGTCCGGATTTTACCCCATGTGACTTTTTTTCTATTCCCTAACTTGAAGAAACGCCTTCGTGGGAGACATTATCCAACATCAGAAGCAGTGGTGAAGGCTGCGGAGGCTATTTTGAAGGATGTCTCAAAAAATGGTTTCCAGCATGTCTTTCAAGACTGGCAGAAACGCTGGGACAAGTGTATCACATTCAGGGGAGACTTTTTTGAGAAGGACTATCAAAATTATGAGGATGAGTAAAGGTACGTTGTTAAAAAGAATGAAAATACTTTAATGAGCAGCCCTCGTATATATAGGTATAGGAATGTCAAGCAAATCATAGCATTTGTAATTTAGTTTATATAGGTATTAAGTTAAGGGTACTTAGTTCAGATGAATTAAGTTCTGACACCAGTCAGTTGGAGAATTTAATGTCATGTTGGCACGTTGGCCATAGTACTTCAAATGGTTTGAGCGGCTGGACGGAAACCAGAAGATCCGTGGTTCAAATCCCGGCTATGGCACTGAATTTTTCATTCTGGCTGTAAACTTTCATAGTGCGTCCTACACCCGGCTAGTGTGAAAGAACAATTAATTTCCATCAATTGTAACTAATAGTCGTCCGAACTATAAAGCCCGGGCCTTAAAGTACTTACAGCATAGTAAGTCGTCATTAAGGTAGTTGTCCCATGTGTTTATGAGAACTCCTAGTGGTTTACTATAAAGCCCGGACCTTAAAGTACTTACAGCATAGTAAGTCGCCATTAAGGTAGTTGTCTCATGTGTTTATGAGAACTCCTAGTGGTTTACTATAAAGCCCGGGCCTTAAAGTACTTACAGCATAGTAAGTCGTCATTAAGGTAGTTGTCTCATGTGTTTATGAGAACTCCTAGTGGTTAACTATAAAACCCGGTGTTAAAGTACTTACAGCATAGTAAGTCGCCATTAAGGTAGTTGTCTCGTGTGTTTATGAGAACTCCTAGTGGTTTAGTATAAAGCCCGGGTTTTAAAGTACTTACAACATAGTAAGTCGCCATTAAGGTAGTTGTCTCATGTGTTTATGAGAACTCCTAGTGGTTTACTATAAAGCCCGGACCTTAAAGTACTTACAACATAGTAAGTCGTCATTAAGGTAGTTGTCTCATGTGTTTATGAGAACTCCTAAGTAGTTTACTATAAAGTCCGGGTCTTAAAGTACTTACAGCATAGTAAGTCGCCATTAAGGTAGTTGTCTCATGTGTATATGAGAACTCCTAGTGGTTTACTATAAAGCCCGGGTCTTAAAGTACTTACAGCATAGTAAGTCGTCATTAAGGTAGTTGTCTCATGTGTTTATGAGAACTCCTAGTGGTTTACTATAAATTCCGGGTCTTAAAGTACTTACAGCATAGTAAGTCGTCATTAAGGTAGTTGTCTCATTTGTTTATGAGAACTACTAGTGGTTTACTATAAAGCCCGTGTCTTAAAGTACTTACAGCATAGTAAGTCGTCATTAAGGTAGTTGTCTCATGTGTTTATGAGAACTCCTAGTGGTTTACTGTAAAGCCCGGGTCTTAAAGTACTTACAGCATAGTAAGTCGTCATTAAGGTAGTTGTCTCATGTGTTTATGAGAACTGCTAGTGGTTAACTATAAAACCCGGTGTTAAAGTACTTACAGCATAGTAAGTCGCCATTAAGGTAGTTGTCTCATGTGTATATGAGAACTCCTAGTGGTTTACTATAAAGCCCGGGTCTTAAAGTACTTACAGCATAGTAAGTCGTCATTAAGGTAGTTGTCTCATGTGTTTATGAGAACTCCTAGTGGTTTACTATAAAGGCCGGGTCTTAAAGTACATACAGCATAGTAAGTCGTCATTAAGGTAGTTGTCTCATGTGTTTATGAGAACTCCTAGTGGTTTACTATAAAGCCCGTGTATTAAAGTACTTACAACATAGTAAGTCGTCATTAAGGTAGTTGTCTCATGTGTTTATGAGAACTCCTAGTGGTTTACTATAAAGCCCGGGTCTTAAAGTACTTACAACATAGTAAGTCGTCATTAAGGTAGTTGTCTCATGTGTTTTTGAGAACTACTAGTGGTTTACTATAAAGCCCGGGTCTTAAAGTACATACAACATAGTAAGTCGTCATTAAGGTAGTTGTCTCATATGTTTATGAGAACTCCTAGTGGTTTACTATAAAGCCCGGGTCTTAAAGTACTTACAGCATAGTAAGTCGTCATTAAGATAGTTGTCTCATGTGTTTATGAGAACTCCTAGTGGTTTACTATAAATCCCGGGTCTTAAAGTACTTACAGCATAGTAAGTCGCCATTAAGGTAGTTGTCTCATGTGTTTATGAGAACTCCTAGTGGTTTACTATAAAGCCCGGGTCTTAAAGTACTTACAGCATAGTAAGTCGTCATTAAGGTAGTTGTCTCATGTGTTTATGAGAACTCGTAGTGGTTTACTATAAAGCCCGGGTGTTAAAGTACTTACAGCATAGTAAGTCGCCATTAAGGTAGTTGTCTCATGTGTTTATGAGAACTCCTAGTGGTTTACTATAATGCCCGGGACTTAAAGTACTTACAGCATAGTAAGTTGTCATTAAGGTAGTTGTCTCATGTGTTTATGAGAACTCCTAATGGTTTACTATAAAGCCCGGGTCTTAAAGTAATTACAGCATAGTAAGTCGACATTAAGGTAGTTGTCTCATGTGTTTATGAGAACTCCTAGTGGTTTACTACAAAGCCCGGGCCTTAAAGTACTTACAGCATAGTAAGTCGCCATTAAGCTAGTTGTCTCATGTGTTTATGAGAACTCCTAGTGGTTTACTACAAAGCCCGGGCCTTAAAGTACTTACAGCATAGTAAGTCGCCATTAAGGTAGTTGTCTCATGTGTTTATGAGAACTCCTAGTGGTTTACTATAAAGCCCGGGCCTTAAATTACTTACAGCATAGTAAGTCGTCATTAAGGTAGTTGTCTCATGTGTTTATGGGAACTCCTAGTGGTTTACTATAAAGCCCGGGCCTTACAGTACTTACAGCATAGTAAGTCGTCATTAAGGTAGTTGTCTCATGTGTTTATGAGAACTCCTAGTGGTTAACTATAAAGCCCGGGCCTTAAAGTACTTACAGCATAGTAAGTCGTCATTAAGGTAGTTGACTCATGTGTTTATGAGAGCTCATAGTAGTTTACTATAAAGCCCGGGCCTTAAAGTACTTACAGCATAGTAAGTCGTCATTAAGGTAGTTGTCTCATGTGTTTATGAGAACTCCTGGTGGTTTACTATAAAGCCCGGGTCTTAAAGTACTTACAGCATAGTAAGTCGTCATTAAGGTAGTTGTCTCATGTATTTATGAGAACTCCTAGTGGTTTACTATAAATCCCGGGCCTTAAAGTACTTACAGCATAGTAAGTCGTCATTAAGGTAGTTGTCTCATGTGTTTATGAGAACTCCTAGTGGTTTACTATAAAGCCCGGGTCTTAAAGTACTTACAGCATAGTAAGTCGTCATTAAGGTAGTTGTCTCATGTATTTATGAGAACTCCTAGTGGTTTACTATAAAGCCCGGGCCTTAAAGTACTTACAGCATAGTAAGTCGTCATTAAGGTAGTTGTCTCATGTGTTTATGAGAACTCCTAGTGGTTTACTATAAAGCCCGGGTCTTAAAGTACTTACAGCATAGTAAGTCGTCATTAAGGTAGTTGTCTCATGTGTTTATGAGAACTCCTAGTGGTTTACTATAAAGCCCGGGTCTTAAAGTACTTACAGCATAGTAAGTCGTCATTAAGATAGTTGTCTCATGTGTTTATGAGAACTCCTAGTGGTTTACTATAAAGCGCGGGCCTTAAAGTACTTACAGCATAGTAAGTCGTCATTAAGGTAGTTGTCTCATGTGTTTATGAGAACTCCTAGTGGTTTACTATAAAGCCCGGGTCTTAAAGTACTTACAGCATAGTAAGTTGTCATTAAGGTAGTTGTCTCATATGTTTATGAGAACTCCTAGTGGTTTACTATAAAGCCCGGGCCTTAAAGTACTTACAGCATAGTAAGTCGTCATTAAGGTAGCTGTCTCATGTGTTTATGAGAACTCCTAGTGGTTTACTATAAAGCCCGGGCCTTAAAGTACTTACAGCATAGTAAGTCGCCATTAAGGTAGTTGTCTCATGTGTTTATGAGAACTCCTAGTGGTTAACTATAAAGCCCGGGCCTTAAAGTACTTACAGCATAGTAAGTCGTCATTAAGGTAGTTGTCTCATGTGTTTATGAGAACTCCTAGTGGTTTACTATAAAGCCCGGGTCTTAAAGTACTTACAGCATAGTAAGTCGTCATTAAGGTAGTTGGCTCATGTGTTTATGAGAACTCCTAGTGGTTTACTATAAAGCCCGGGCCTTAAAGTACTTACAGCATAGTAAGTCGTCATTAAGGTAGTTGTCTCATGTGTTTATGAGAACTCCAAGTGGTTTACCGGAAGAAAGAGGAGTCAGTTGGAGAATTTAATGTCGTAGCTCAAATGGTTAGAGCGGCTGGACGGAAACCAGAAGGTCCGTGGTTCAAATCCCGGCTATGGCATTGAATTTTTCATTCTGGTTCTACCCTTTCATAGGGCGTCCTACACACGGCTAGTGTGAAAGAACAATTAATTTACATTCAGTTCTAATAACTTAAAACTTTTTGTAAAAGTATGCAGACAAAATATAATGCACAAGAGTTTGATATCTTATAAAATGGTTGAAATATATAGTGATTATTATGGTTTTTAAAAGAAATGTTTGTTAGGTGTTCTGATGGAAGACAATCCTGAATTAATTCCAGTCTTTGTGCCGTCTCTGTATATACATATGAATTTTCTTTCACCAATCAGCAGGCTAAGAGGCTTCCGTTAAAGTACTGTGACAATAAGCGGGATAAAGTTCATCTAAAACAAATTTATTGCCACCAAAGTCGTTAGTGGAGTGTTAATTTCTATCGTCTTCTTTTTTACACAAATATACAACTTCAACATATCTCTTTAATGTTTATATATGTTTGTTTAGCATACGCCAACTTGTGCTGCTGGTAATCTTTCTGATGTACATGCAGGTTAACCTTTTACATGGAGCTGCACGCCGACTCTGAACTCTCGTGTTCTTCTGTTCGTAAGAATGGACAGATAATATGTATTCATCCTTTGTGAACGTACACGTTCACATTTGCTGGAGTGAAAGACACTTAATA
Source organism: Mantis religiosa (assembly GCA_030765055.1). Taxonomy (NCBI): domain Eukaryota; kingdom Metazoa; phylum Arthropoda; class Insecta; order Mantodea; family Mantidae; genus Mantis; species Mantis religiosa. Next base: position 196,201,721 of record CM060953.1, read on the forward strand.
GCCAATACAGTAGAGTTTAATTACTACGTCATCTGCTTCATTAAACTTCCTGATTATGTCCCGTAAGGCCCGAAAAGCTAATAACACCGCCGTTCCAACACTATTACCAAGGAAAATTTGTGCTTCACATCTTAATTATATTTTCTTGTAGTTTTCGGTGATATACATGCACTCTCATGACATTCTCTACTCCTGCACAAGTTATCTGTACAGATACATATTCCTCTATCTACCTCACGTTAATTGAGATAGAGATTTTAGAAATTATATTATTACTTACTTCCTTATAGGTAAATAAGAACGTACAAATAAAATATCTCTTCAGAGGTGGTCGCTATATGTTAAAATTAATTTCTTTTGTTCATCAGGATAAACAAAACGCATAACGACATCCCATTTAAAGAAAATTATAAGCAAATAAAAATTGATATAACTAGGAATGTCCAGGACATGCTTCAATTCAACCAGAAGAAACTGACATAAATTGAGAGCTATAAGTAAATCTAAATATTTATATCCAGTTCGTTATCTCTTACAGTTTACAAGTTATGCAAATACCATCCTAAAGAACAGAACTTCGGTAAATACTTCCATAAACATCAACACCCCCAGGGGCCTGCTGAGGTAGGTACGGGAATTGGAGATCCTGGGATCCCGAGCCAAATCTCTCAATTGGGTACCTCTGAGTGGTGAGAGAGCTAATGTCAGACGCCCAAACAAGATCCACATCCGTGTTTGACCCTAATCTAGGTTAAAAAGGAGTACATTAAGCTAAATTCAGAGCAAAGCCGGAGCCAAGCCAGAGCCAAGCCAGAGCGGAGCCAGGGCGGAGCTTGAGCGGAACCAGAGCCAAGCCAGAGCGGGACCTGAGTGGTGACCGGGGCCTAGCCAGAGTGAAGGCAGAGCGTAGCCAGAGCAAAACCAGAGCAAATCCAGAGCTTAGCCAGAGCGGGACCGGAGTGGTGACCGGGGCCTAGTCAGAGCGAAGACAGAGCGGAGCCAGAGCAAAACCAGAGCAAATCCAGAGCTTAGCCAGAGCGGGACCGGAGTGGTGACCGGGGCCTAGTCAGAGCGAAGACAGAGCGGAGCCAGAGCGGTTCTTGAGTGGATCCAGAGCCAAGCCAGAGCGGGACCTGAGTGGTGACCGGAGCCTAGCCAGAGCAAAGACAGAGTGGAGCCAGGGCGTAGCCAGAGCGGTTTTTGAGCGGAGCCAGAGCCAAGCCAGAGCGGGACCTGAGTGGTGACCGGAGCCTAGCCAGAGCAAAGACAGAGTGGAGCCAGGGCGTAGCCAGAGCGGTTCTTGAGCGGAGCCAGAGCCAAGCCAGAGCGGGACCTGAGTGGTGACCGGAGCCTAGCCAGAGCAAAGACAGAGTGGAGCCAGGGCGTAGCCAGAGCGGTTCTTGAGCGGAGCCAGAGCCAAGCCAGAGCGGGACCTGAGTGGTGACCGGAGCCTAGCCAGAGCAAAGGCAGAGTGGAGCCAGGGCGTAGCCAGAGCGGTTCTTGAGCGCAGCCAGAGCCAAGCCAGAGCGGGACCTGAGTGGTGACCGGAGCCTAGCCAGAGCAAAGGCAGAGTGGAGCCAGGGCGTAGCCAGAGCGGTTTTTGAGCGGAGCCAGAGCCAAGCCAGAGCGGGACCTGAGTGGTGACCGGAGCCTAGCCAGAGCAAAGACAGAGTGGAGCCAGGGCGTAGCCAGAGCGGTTTTTGAGCGGAGCCAGAGCCAAGCCAGAGCGGGACCTGAGTGGTGACCGGAGCCTAGCCAGAGCAAAGGCAGAGTGGTGCCAGGGCGTAGCCAGAGCGGTTCTTGAGCGGAGCCAGAGCCAAGCCAGAGCGGGACCGGAGTGGTGACCAGAGCCTAGCCAGAGCAAAGACAGAGTGGAGCCAGGGCGTAGCCAGAGCGGTTTTTGAGCGGAGCCAGAGCGTCGCCAGAGCGGGACCGTAGTGGTGACCGGAGCCTAGCCAGAGCGAAGGCAGAGCGAAGCCAGAGACAAGCCAGGGTAAGGTTTAAGAATGAAGGTAGAGTGAGGCCAGAGTAAAGCCAGAATGCAGTCAGAGCGGGACCGGAGCGGGGTCGGAACCTAGCCAGAGTCAAGCTAGAGCGAAGCCAGAGACAAGCCAGGGTAAGGTTTAAGAAATGAAGGTAGAGTGAGGCCAGAGTAAAGCCTTAGCGGGATCGGGGTGCTGGCCGAATCCTAGCCAGAGCCAACCCAGAGTTGGGATGAAGTTAGAGTGACGCCAGAGCGAAGCCAGAGAGGGACCGGAGGCGGGCCGGAGCCTAGCCAGAGCAAAGCCAGAGCCAAGCCAGGGCAAAGTTAGTGGGATTTTAGAGTGAAGTTTGAGTGAGGTTAGGGTGAAGCGGGAGAGAATCCAGAGCGGAACCAGAGTGGAGCCAGAGCAGAGAAAGGGTAAAGTTAGAATGAAGCCAAAGCAAAGCCAAAGTGGAGCTAGAGCAAAGCGAAGGCAAAGCCACAGCAGAGTCAAAGGAAAGTTAAAGATAAGTTAAGTGAAAGGAAGAATAGTAAAGTGAAATACAGTTTTTGAAAGGGCGCAAATGACCATCGAGTTGAGCACCCCTAAATTCCAATCAACATCAACATCATCATCATCATCATCATCATCAACAAACCTCAAAATATTCATTTCGTTTCTTAATAAAATAGCTTAAGCACATGATTTTCAAAGTCGTTAGAATCATTTTTAAAATTAAAATTCTCCAAATATTTACAATAAAAACAGTACTTTGGAGTGGGGAGAACTCTCTTTGTAATTTCCAGGACATAACTTAAAATATACTTAGGTAACCTTCACCTGGAAAAATATCTTGTATTGAAGATATATTCATAACATATGAAGTGAATATTGTGACTTTGTGGGTTTGTGAAATTAAAAGTCCAACTGCACAAACTCAAAATGTTCTTTATTTCCACCGAATTACAGTTGGAACACTTGCCGATTACACAAAATTACGTAATGCACACAATTACAATTCACAAGTTCGTCTGTCACAGGTCCACTCCACACTCACAATTACGTACAACTCCTCTGATACACGTACACAGTCTTCCAGTCCGTTCCCTAGCACGGCGCTCCTCACGGCTGCTCGCCAAGAGCTCCTCTCCTCCAGCCCGGCGCGTCGCTTATATAAGATCAACTGACCTATCTAGAAGGTTCCCGACTGTTCCAGACGTCAGGGGGAGGGGAAAGAGGCGGCCAGTGACCAGTGACATTTTCCTCACCATCCCGTGAGTTAGTGACACGAGATAAATGGATAGGCGTGCTCTGAATACCTCCTGTCCCCCACTCATCTGTCAGTTGGTCATGCCTTCCGTTAATTGGGTAACAATATCAACTTTCTAGGGACAGTTTCTGAAGTTTTCTTCATTCTATTAGACTTTTACGTAACAGGAGAACCGTAAAAGTTAGACAAAATCTTACTAAACACAGAAATATAAAACTAGATGAAGAATACGATTTGTGGAAGAAAATTGAAGTGGTCAGAAGTAGAAGTTGCTAAGTCACTGTTTCAAAATTTTGCAGGACAGCTACTCAAAGTCTTTAAAAGTAATTTTAAATACCAAAATAGTAATACAATTGAAAGAATTTTATGTGACGGGTCCGTTTGGAAGTACAAAGTCCTGTGTTGAAGTGTTTCTAATGGTTTGATATATGTAGCATGTCTGACAGGATATTTTATTACTAGGACTTAACAACTTTTAACTTCAAATGGATGAAAATTTGTTAAGTCAGTTGACTTAACAGTTTCTGATTCTTAATGTTAGAGTTTTTCCATTATACAATATTATAATATGTAGCCATGTGTAAGCTGTTACTTTATTTTCACTAATACATCTCTACTATGGACTAATCCAGTATGCACTTCATGGATTGACATACAACATTGTCATCTAAACATCATTCCATCTCTACTACATCATCTTCTACCTCACTTCCATATGTCATTGTGTCATAAAATGTGTTACCTTCTGGCAGAGTGACATGTTCCAGTAGTGAACGAACATCGTAATATTTTGTCTTCTTAATCTTACGAAGGCTATCTGGTGTGTTTTTCGCACTATCACATGCTTTGTGTACGACATGGGACCTCACTACTCTCCTCAAAAGAGATTGGAGACGATAAAGTGAGGAAGATATAGTGTGACGAATTTCTGGCACACGTCCTCTTTGGAAATACACATCCCGGATTAAAGTGCACTCAGGAATACTTCTTACAAGGACATGGTCAAGGGCATCTTTGAAGTCAAAATCTTCAACAACTGGAGCGCCATCATGTTCCCCGTTATCGGTCAGTGGACGTTTGACATGGACAACATCAATGGGCTTCTTCTGTAGTGAATCTTTGATCAGTTTCACCCATGTGGAAGGGACTATTATTCTCAATATTGCCAAAAATTCTGTGAATAGGTATGAAAGAGTGCCCTGGTATTGGGAATACAGATAAACTTTCTGAAAGTACACTTGAGAAATGTCCAAAAATGTCTAATGTCTAAATGTCTAATCTAAACTGTATGAACAGCTGATATCAAAGAGCTTGTGTGGCACCACCAAACGGCTAATGCGGCAACTACTTGACTTAACAACATCTAACTCGAAAAGGCGACTTAACAACTTTTATTTCTGAAACTGGTGCACATTCAACAATATGTTCCACCTAACATCTACTGATCCACAAATCCTTTAGCACTATTACAGAACTGGTATTCAGAGTGCTTATCGTGTGTTTAACAGGATTTCTCTAAAACATTGATTTAACTCCTGCATCTGAGTGCTTCAATTATTTTAAAAGAAACAAATAATTCCAGATATTTTTAATTATATATGATATGTAGTAATAGCTATAAATTTTATTTCCTTTACAGTGTAGATAAATTAAAGAGAAAGCATTACTTTCCACCCAAAACTTACTCCATCCGTGTTTTTATGAACAGCAATAATAAAATACACTACCATATTTGTATTCAAGATTGTCACCTTCCATAAATACGAGACACAGATTTCCAATATCATCCTCTACCTCAAATATCGCAGAAACGAATTCGATGAATATTTGCTCAGAAATGGATTCACCGATTTCAATTAGCATTCCATGTGTTTAAGTCGTTTCCATGACTAACAAAATGTTCATCTTTAATTTTCTTACACTTTTGTTCAATTTGAGTCATTAATACGAGAGCATAATGGAGAGACACAATCATAATACACAAAACTGAAATTTCATTAAATATTTTTAATCATTTTATATAAGCTCCTAGCTACCACTTTAAATGTTCAAGGATTTTCCTCTTTTCAAGCTGTAAGTTGCTATTCGGTCATGCAAAATAAAGTGCCTTTTCAAATAATTCAAAGGTTGACTTTCTAAAAGTTTGACATCACTCAACCAAGTACAGCCTTGTGCGTGAAACAAATACGTAAAAATGTATTCAGAGATAATTTCGATTAAAAATAGATAGACATGAAAATAATCATTTGAAAAAACACTTTGGAGAAGAGTAGAAAAAGTCATGTAAGCTATCAGACCTCCAAACATTTCTCTCCCTAAGATTTCTTTTTCAACTTTAAATATTAATTATTATGCCCTTAATACCACAATTTTAAACACTTCCAGGTAACGTGTACGAGAAGAAAGTGCGCAAAAGATGTAAAAGAGGTGGGCGGAATTTACAACAGTCAAAACCTTAAGAATATATACTCTGCCCACATACATCTGACACATTTTGTAATTACGAAACATAAAACATTCTAAAACAAACGAAAGCAAAACCTCTCTACTCACTTGTTTCTTTAGCCGTACTATTACCGGCATATTTTCCATTAGCTACTGAACATTAATCTTCTTCTAATGCCACTATAAGCTCACAATTAAAAAGTTATGCACTTAATCGTTAGTAACCTTAATTAGCAGGAAGCATATGTCATAACAATCGCTTTTACTACTTGAACAAAATTATGTGCATCAAGAATTTCCACCGACTAAACACTTAAAGCAATCACGGCTTTCTAACATTGCCTTCTCAAAGACGTCCTTCATAAATATCAGACCAATTAACATAAACTATACTGTAACACGATTTTAGAGAAAGGGTTGCCTTTCTCAAAGTCTCAGGGCCTGATAGCGTTTAAGTGCTGCAATCCATCCAAAATTTCACTCCAACACTTCACGAAGAATGCAACTTCTGAGATTCACTGTATCAAAATGAAGCATCAACTGGGTCTTCAGGAATAGTACGTACACCTTTCAGGATAAGAGAAAACCTCTAACGTTAAGTCATATCGGACGATGAATGAAATGATGTTCAAATGAGTACAGCGTACATAGAGCTTAGAGTTATCAGACATTCATCTTTGAGGATAAGAGAAAACCTCCAACGTTAAGTCATATCGGACGATGAATGAAATGATGTTCAAATGAGTACAGCGTACATAGAGCTTAGAGTTATCAGACATTCATCTTTGAGGATAAGAGAAAACCTCCAACGTTAAGTCATATCGGACGATGAATGAAATGATGTTCAAATGAGTACAGCGTACATAGAGCTTAGAGTTATCAGACATTCATCTTTGAGGATAAGAGAAAACCTCCAACGTTAAGTCATATCGGACGATGAATGAAATGATGTTCAAATGAGTACAGGGTACATAGAGCTTAGAGTTACCAGACATTCATCTTTGAGGATAAGAGAAAACCTCCAACGTTAAGTCATATCGGACGATGAATGAAATGATGTTCAAATGAGTACAGGGTACATAGAGCTTAGAGTTATCAGACATTCATCTTTGAGGATAAGAGAAAACCTCCAACGTTAAGTCATATCGGACAATGAATGAAATGATGTTCAAATGAGTACAGGGTACATAGAGCTTAGAGTTACCAGACATTCACCTTTCAGGATAAGAGAAAACCTCCAACGTTAAGTCATATCGAACGATGAATGAAATGATGTTCAAATGAGTACAGGGTACATAGAGCTTAGAGTTATCAGACATTCATCTTTCAGGATAAGAGAAAACCTCCAACGTTAAGTCATATCGGATGATGAATGAAATGATGTTCAAATGAGTACAGGGTACATAGAGCTTAGAGTTACCAGACATTCACCTTTCAGGATAAGAGAAAACCTCCAACGTTAAGTCATATCGAACGATGAATGAAATGATGTTCAAATGAGTACAGGGTACATAGAGCTTAGAGTTACCAGACATTCACCTTTCAGGATAAGAGAAAACCTCCAACGTTAAGTCATATCGAACGATGAATGAAATAATGTTCAAATGAGTACAGGGTACATAGCGCTTAGAGTTACCAGACATTCACCTTTCAGGATAAGAGAAAACCTCCAACGTTAAGTCATATCGGACGATGAATGAAATGATGTTCAAAGGAGTACAGGGTACATAGAGCTTAGAGTTACCAGACATTCATCTTTCAGGATAAGAGAAAACCTCCAACGCTAAGTCATATCGGACGATGAATGAAATGATGTTCAAATGAGTACAGGGTACATAGAGCTTAGAGTTACCAGACATTCATCTTTCAGGATAAGAGAAAACCTCCAACGTTAAGTCATATCGAACGATGAATGAAATGATGTTCAAATGAGTACAGGGTACACAGAGCTTAGAGATACCAGACATTCACCTTTCAGGATAAGAGAAAACCTCCAACGTTAAGTCATATCGAACGATGAATGAAATGATGTTCAGATGAGTACAGGGTACATAGAGCTTAGAGTTACCAGACATTCATCTTTCAGGATAAGAGAAAACCTCCAACGTTAAGTCATATCGAACGATGAATGAACTGATGTTCAAATGAGTACAGGGAACACAGAGCTTAGAGTTACCAGACATTCACCTTTCAGGATAAGAGAAAACCTCCAACGTTAAGTCATATCGGACGATGAATGAAATGATGTTCAAATGAGTACAGGGTACACAGAGCTCAGAGTTATCAGACATTCATCTTTCAGGATAAGAGAAAACCTCCAACGTTAAGTCATATCGAACGATGAATGAAATGATGTTCAAATGAGTACAGGGTACACAGAGCTTAGAGTTACCAGATATTCACCTTTCAGGATAAGAGAAAACCTCCAACGTTAAGTCATATCGAACGATGAATGAAATGATGTTCAAGTGAGTACAGGGTACACAGAGCTTAGAGTTACCAGACATTCATCTTTCAGGATAAGAGAAAACCTCCAACGTTAAGTCATATCGAACGATGAATGAAATGATGTTCAAATGAGTACAGGGTACACAGAGCTTAGAGTTACCAGACATTCACCTTTCAGGATAAGAGAAAACCTCCAACGTTAAGTCAAATCGGACGATGAATGAAATGATGTTCAAATGAGTACAGGGTACACAGAGCTTAGAGTTACCAGACATTCATCTTTCAGGGTAAGAGAAAACCTCCAACGTTAAGTCATATCGAACGATGAATGAAATGATGTTCAAATGAGTACAGGGTACACAGAGCTTAGAGTTACCAGACATTCACCTTTCAGGATAAGAGAAAACCTCCAACGTTAAGTCATATCGGACGATGAATGAAATGATGTTCAAATGAGTACAGGGTACACAGAGCTCAGAGTTATCAGATATTCACCTTTCAGGATAAGAGAAAACCTCCAACTTTAACTCATATCAGACGATGAATGAAATGATGTTCAAATGAGTACAGGGTACACAGAGCTTAGAGTTACCAGACATTCACCTTTCAGGATAAGAGAAAACCTCCAACGTTAAGTCATATCGGACGATGAATGAAATGATGTTCAAATGAGTACAGGGTACACAGAGCTCAGAGTTATCAGACATTCATCTTTCAGGATAAGAGAAAACCTCCAACGTTAAGTCATATCGAACGATGAATGAAATGATGTTCAAATGAGTACAGGGTACATAGAGCTTAGAGTTACCAGACACTCAACTTTCAGGATAAGAGAAAACCTCCAACGTTAAGTCATATCGGACGATAAATGAAATTATGTTCAAATGAGTACAGGGTACATAGAGGTTAGAGTTATCAGACATTCATCTTTCAGGATAAGAGAAAACCTCCAACGTTAAGTCATATCGAACGATGAATGAAATGATGTTTAAATGAGTACAGGGTACACAGAGCTCAGAGTTACCAGACATTCATGTTTCAGGATAAGAGAAAACCTTCAACGTTAAGTCATATCGAACGATGAATGAAATGATGTTCAAATGAGTACAGGGTACATAGAGCTTAGAGTTACCAGACATTCAACTTTCAGGATAAGAGAAAACCTCCAACGTTAAGTCATATCGGACGATGAATAAAATGATGTTCAAATAAGTACAGGGTACATAGAGCTTAGAGTTACCAGACATTCATCTTTCAGGATAAGAGAAAACCTCCAACGTTAAGTCATATCGGACGATGAATAAAATGATGTTCAAATAAGTACAGGGTACATAGAGCTTAGAGTTACCAGACATTCAACTTTCAGGATAAGAGAAAACCTCCAACGTTAAGTCATATCGGACGATGAATGAAATGATGTTCAAAGAAGTACAAGTTTGGTGAATAAGGAGCTAATTAAAAATCAAACTCATGTACTTTCACCATTGCGATTTTCTGATGTGTGAAAGAGCAGTTTGTTAGGTTTTAATCCCGGTCGCTTTTCAGTGAACTCATTTTGCGAACTATCCAACAATGAAATATAGTGTGATCCATATAAACCTGAACCATTTCAATAGGCCATAACTGTTGAACAAATAATAGGACACACGTACAACTTTGGGAGAATATAATACACAATTGGGAGATTACATTACAATATTTACATCTCAGAGAAAATTTTGGAAGTGTCCTCCACCAGCATTTATACATGTTTCTGTAATTGCTTTTCGTTTTTGAAGATAATCGATTAAAATAATTCCATGACTATCCTAAAAACAATTGCTATCACTTTCCCAGCCGAAAAAAAACAGTTTGTTTTTTGTAGCCGGTTCCCCCTTTGCAGTCCACTGTTTGGACTGTATTTTTGTTTCGGACGTATAATGGCGTATCCAAGTGTCATCTACAGTAATTAATTGACGCCAAAACTCGGATTTATTGCTCCTAAACTGCGCCAATAGAGCGTTGGAAATGTTCGTTCGTACACGTTTTTGGTCTAACGTGAGCAAACGCGGCACCCAACGCGCGGACAGGTTTCTCATGTCTAAATGTTGATTTAATATATGACAAACGCGTTCTTTTGACAAGTCCATAGCCTCCGCTAACTCTCTCACTTAAATTCAGCGTTCGTCTAGCAGCATTTAGTGAACATGGGAAATGTTTTTGTTGGTAGTTGCAGTGTTTGGACGTCTCGAACGTTCATCGTCTTACAATCTCTTACGGCCACGTTTAAATTCAGCTGCCCAAGATTTCACTATGGTAAATGATGGTGCAGAGTCCCCATACACAGAATCCAACTCATTTTTTATTTGCGCAGTGGCATTACCTTTCAAAAACAAATAGTTAATGACAGCTCGATACTCGATTTTGTCCATTTTCATAAAAACACTGACATCAACTCACTCAAACGACTGTTACATAACAACTGAAAGTGCAAAATGGCTGAAACTTTGGTGAGTATCAACAAATGAAGAATAAAATTCACAGGTTTTATTTTCTGAATGCTGCCATCTTCAAGTTGTTGTCGGAAACTTTTCAGACTACCCTCGTATATCGCATTCGCTTATTTGCATTTTATCTACAAATAGATAGGTATAGTAAAAGTTTTTTTTTTCAAATTTTGTTTTCATTAACGTGATGTAAGTAGAAGAGACAACTTTCAAGAAGAGTTTGTTAATGAATGAGTAGTGGAAATCAAATGAATACCTCACATCAGCATGTTTATGAATAAGTATTGGTTCTATAATTACTTTGTAAGGTTCAATATGATCAATACGTAGCATAGTTGTTTGAAATTGCATTACTAAATTAAACGTTCAAATCTGACATACATATTTGGTGTTTCACTTTCGTTAGATACAATTGCTGGAATAAAGTATGTTCTCTAATTTGCTCTCATGACACACAAACATTTACAGCTACCTTGCAAGCGCCCAAAAGAAGATTCAGTATATTATTTTGCATCAGCTATGAATATTAAAAAAGATGACGTCAGCAGGTGCCATAAATTTGTACAGTAAACTTTGAAAACATCGTTAATCTTCAAGGAACCTCCAACTGTGTGTTGCACAATTGTTTTATTAAATCTATTTCCATTTATTTTATCCATTATACTCGCGGACATAAACATTCACCCGCCACCAACGGCTGACGTGAATTATAACTGTGACTTAACACAGTTGCCAGGTCTTTTCTTGATCTCAACTACTGGAGTTGAGTTTTCAGTCTACTCTTGCTTACAACTGCCTGCTTCATTCCTCGCTGAGTAGTGAGGTGCGACCTATCAGCTGCCGTGGTATGTCTACAGAACCTGCAACTTTACAAGCCGCACGCAGTAAATGTGGTTTGTCAACCAGCACCTACACTTCACTGTCGGATAAAGCTAATGCATACTTCCCTGATACATTACGAACTAATAAAGTACAAATAACATCAGATTTTCATCCTGGTTTAATAAAATCAATATCAAGATACTGTCTCATAAATTATGTAATTTTTTAAGAAATACAATTATTTGCAGCGTATTCTGACAAGAAATTAACTAGTTCTCAAGGTATATACCATTACATTTCATGGTCGCGCTGTGGCTCAGTGGTTAGGCCGCTTGGCTCTCACTAAGGCGGCCAGGGTTCAATCCCAGGCGACCGGAAAGTGAGATTTGTGGTGGACAACACGACGCTGGGGCGGCTTTTCTCCGGGACCTCCGGTTTCCCCCGCCATCTCATTCCACCGGTGCTCCATCTTCATCTCATGTATCATCAGTGTCACCGCATGCGGTGCCGTAAGTAGTAAAAGCAGGCGTTAAACACTACACATATTACATTCTATCGTCTTGCGCCATCGTTGAGCGATGGTACTATTGTCCGCCCGCTCTATCTCCGGCTCTGACATTTAGTGGCTGCAGGAGGTGGAGGGGGAAGGTTACTAGTACCAACATATAATACCGAGTAATTTAAAACATATCGTCAGAATTATCTTTATAATGAGAGTATAGGATTATATTAGCTTCAAAACATTGAAATACAACTTATAATTTCATTATCATGAAAGATATTCTTTACATCACTCTATTCAAATATTTCGTTCCCACTTTTCACGCACACCAACTGCTTCTGTTGGTAGTACTGGGAGTCTGTACATCCGGTGTCGTGGTTAGGAAGTTAAAACTGTCTGCTAGCGCCAATTAGCATTGTCGCTGCTAGGCGTGGCTTGCAAATTCAGCACCGTGTTGCCGCTGCAATTTTGTGTGGACCACGTGTCTTTTAGTTGCCTTTGGTGCCCGCGCTGGTGGTTTGTTTAATTGTTTGTGTGTGCGTGAATTCCGATTTGTAGCGCCTGTAAGTCTTATTACTATCGCTATTTTAGTAATATGGCTACTGGTTCGTCAGAATCCAAGAAAAAAATCGGCTCTTATAAGAGCCAAAGCCGTGAATTTATATTCAGGCTACGTGAGTAGTTCGAGAAGGAGCGGGACAATGGGGACCTCTACTACCCGTTACCAAGGTGCTGGACAGAGTTTGTGACGCCTTGAAGGTGGAAAGAACGTGACCAAGGAAAACTTCCAGCTGATTTAAGTTCGCCGTCTCCAGTTCTGCGTACAGCGGGAAAGCAAAGGCAACGAGGCAGCCTTAAAGCTTCACTTGATGCTTTTCAAAATGATGCTATAAGGCGACATGTATATCAATATTATATGAGAAAGGAATTTCCCACTCTTGCGAAGTAGCTTTTTGTTATTTCTTTTCCAGTAAATGGTATATTTTCTCCATATACAAGTATTCTGGGATCATGTATATACACGTTGTCCACGTACATTTACGAAGTTACGATCTGCAAATGCGTGAGATGTTCCTCTGCTTGAAATTCCCGCTAAAGATCTGGCAACAACGCGCTTCCCCCTCTCGAGAACTGTCAGAGCCGGAGATAGAGCGGTCGGACAGTATCTCTGGTTTTTGATGCGAAGTATTCCGTGACACTCACTTGCACTGCTTCAATTTTGTCAAAATGTCTTCTACATAGAAAATGGGACATGGATCGAAAAAGATGACAATCTGATGTTGTGAGATCAGGGCTGTATACTGGGTGTGGTAACAGTTCAATTCCTCCAAATTCCTTAATTGTTTCCATGGTTGTTCTTGCAGTACGTGGTGTCACATTGTCTTGTTGTAATATAACTCTATTTAGGTTAACTAATGCTGGGCATCTGCGTCTCTAAATTTCATCAACTCGTTCCAGTTGTTGAGAATAAAGATCCACATTTATCTCCCGCCGTTTGATACAAACTCCCAGTGAATCACTCCTTCAGAATTCCATCAGACACACATCATTAATTTTGGACTGAACTGATTATTTTTACCGATCACTTTGGCAAGTTGGCAAGGATCAAACCACTGTTTCGAGGCATCAGGGTTTCGGTAATATACTCATTTTTCATCACAAGTGATAATTGTCCGGGCAAATCTATCATCCATGTGATTACAGATCAGCTGACGACAGATATCCACTCTACGTTCAGCTGTTGAGGTGTCAGTTCATGAGGTACAGATATACAGCTTCTGTATGATTTTCCAAGTGTCTATAAGTGGCAATGTATGATATCTTTTGATGTATCAAGTTCCTCTCTAAGCCTACGGCTGCAGTTTTACGAATTTTCTCGCAAAACTTGATGTGTATCCTCAATATTCCATACTTTAGGTCTTACAGAACGTGGTAAATGTTTAGTGTTTTCGTCTCCATTATTAAAACGTTGGAAGCATCGTTGTGTTACACGCTCACTAACGACATCTTCTCCTTCCACTTCACATATTCTTCAAGCTGCAACAATGACTTTATAATCTTGTTTCTAGTAGTGTTTTAGAAGTGAGAGAACGCAAGCTTTCACGGCCGGAGTTAATATTACAATTAATTATTTCCAGGCTGTTTTGCCGTGGTCTGTTGGGGTAAGAACGCCCAAAAGTTTTGTCCACAACTGCGATAGACATCTTCAGTGGCGTGGTCGAAATTTCCTCGGAGAGTTTCGCTACATCTGAGAAACACAGCTGGTCGTAAATGGTGTTCCATAAAGTGACTATAATACGCACCATTCACACCATCTCCATGAGTAACTGAATGAGTGATAAGAACATCGTCAAAATCATAAACAACAATAAACATGACTTTAAGTGGATCCTATTCTTGTCGATACTCTTTTGGGCCATTGTGAATCAATGTGCCGCCATTCATTTGACTAACTCTTTAATTTTGGTTGGTAGCATCGACCCAAGTTCCATCTAATGTTATAATTCGTCTAAGAAAGGATTACCTTCACATTAATAACCTTTTAAGTGTAATATCGCTGTTTCCATCCTCTGTCACATTGTTTCCTTTGTAAGATTGTGTGGAACCCATCCAGTGCAGATTTTCTTCAGCTTTAACTTCTTCCTAAGTACTTGGAGAATCGTACCAGGAGCAACTCTAGCTTCCCTAGCTAGTTCAGTACATGTCCAATAACGACGTTCTTCCAGCAGTGTTCCAACAGCATTCACATGTACATCATGACTTACCAGCTCCAAGTTTTTTATGAACATCTTCCCTTCCTCTACGAAATGCATTTGCCCATCTATCCACGTCACGAAATGGTAAAGTCTCTCTACCACAAGCTTCCAATAATTCTGTATGGCATTGTCGAGCATTGAATCTTGCAGCCTCGATTTTAATAAAGCATCTTTTTTTCGTATTTACTAAACATATTTAGGGCACTAATGACAACAGCTTACAATTAAACTTACTAAAAAGTCTTTTTAACTAAAATTGTCTTCAAACTCACGCTAACAAACATTAGAAGCTCTTACTTCCATTGTTATCAACTAACATGATTTATCGCTGCGCCAAATACAGACAGTGATGCCACTAATTTTTGAGTGACCCATGTATATGGTATTTTAATGAAACTGTTGCAGCTATTTTTGATATAACAGATTCCCTCGTACTCAGCCAAAGCGTCTTGACAGTTGGGCACCTCGTATTTACTTACAACTGTAAGAGCATCCTCTAATTGTTTATTTCCATGTTTCGTCTGCGGCTTTCGTACTTACAGCCTCTGGTTCTATTCCCAGTGCTACTCACCTCTGAATAGTTAATGTGAAGTATTTCCAAGGCACAACGTGGTTCGGAGTCTACAGTAAAAGCTGTAGGTCCTATCGTTCACAGCCATCCTTATAATCACCGTAGACTTCGTAGGAGTGATTACACCCAAAGGACATATACTATATATGGGGAGCGTTAGACACTTACTAAAAAGATCTTTACGGACATTTTTGCCAGCAAAGTCAGATGATTATGTGAGTTTTTTCAGGGTAGTTTCCAAAGTTAGGAACTGCAGCTGTTTTAACTTACGAAACTGCACGACTTTTTGCTCGTAGCTGTACACATTATCTGTGCAACAAATAAGTGAACTCTAAAATGAAACAAATCAAAGCCCACCTTCGTTTGTTAATCATTAAAGGAGAAGTAGTTTGGCACAACCAACTCTCCATTGTTTTTGCACTGTGTTGAAAGAAGGCTACAAAAACGCGGCAACAGGTTGTAGAGGGATTATTATTGTGATGGATCAGTGAACCGCCCCCTGCAGCTCCCCTATCTAGAAATTGCATGCAGTCTTCCCTCGTTACAAGAAAACGGATCGTTAACCTTCAGTCATCATTGTCATTATGCAACCTCACTCCACTGACATACTTCTCGAAAAGGGGAATGGCATTCCCATACAAACGTATGAATTTGAAATGACCACCACCCACAAATTGACTCTCCATTTGCTTGATAGGCTGAAATTATGGTCCCCTTCACACATCGATGTAGTAGAGTCTGTTTCATCTAATGTACTGCATGGTGTAAGACTTACATGTACATTTTGCTTACTCTTATACAACCACTAATTTATGTCCTCCAGCGTTAAGTCATATCGGACGATGAATGAAATTATGTACAAATGAGTACAGAGTACATCGAGCTGAGAGTTACCAGACATACATCTTTCAGGATAAGAGAACACCTCCAACGTTAAGTCATATCGGACGATGAATGAAAGATGTTCAAATGAGTACAGAGTACATAGAGCTTAGAGTTACCAGACATTCATCTTTCAGGATAAGAGAAATCCTCCAACGTTAAGTCATATCGGACGATGAATGAAAGATGTTCAAATGAGTACAGAGTAGGTAGAGCTTAGAGTTACCAGACATTCATCTTTCAGGATAAGAGAAAACCTCCAACGTTAAGTCATATCGGACGATGAATGAAATGATGCTCAAATAAGTACAGGGTACATAGAGCTTAGAGTTACCAGACATTCATCTTTCAGGATAAGAGAAAGCCTCCAACGTTAAGTCATATCGGACGATGAATGAAATGATGCTCAAATAAGTACAGGGTACATAGAGCTTAGAGTTACCAGACATTCATCTTTCAGGATAAGAGAAAGCCTCCAACGTTAAGTCATATCGGACGATGAATGAAATGATGCTCAAATAAGTACAGGGTACATAGAGCTTAGAGTTACCAGACATTCATCTTTCAGGATAAGAGAAAACCTCCATCGTTGTCATATCGGGCGATGAATAAAATGCTGTTCAAATGGGTACCTAGAGCCATAGCTATAAATACTATTATATTGTTGCTAAACATCCCTATAACTAAAACCAACAGAACATGTTGTTAAATTACTCTACATTTTCACTGAAAGTCGTTATTATCAAATATCGATACTATGAATCAGCGGATTAGCTTTACATCATGGCCAACTGTATATATTACTAGGAACTAAATGCAGCGCTTTTGTGTTATGCGTATTTCCTGCGGAATGCAGCTATTCTCTAGTCGATGGAATTCTTAATAACGTATTTCCAAATATGATTTGGTTTTCCAGCAATCTATTAATTGAAACTGAGTACGTTATAGCTCACATATAGGCTTTCCAGCATTACAAGTTCCTACCAAAATCGCTTGAGTGGTTTTTGAGGTTATGTTACATACAAACGTTTTCTTCTGATATTAGTATAGATAATCGTGAAGATTGTAGTTACCTTTATGAACTTTTGATCAAGAATTTTATAAAAGAAGAAACATTGTAGAGAAGTTTAAAACTGACAGCCTTCAGCAATCTGGTTGTTGCTAACTGTATTAAAAAGGTAATTACAGGTTTGCAACTGACGTCGCGCAAGTTCAACGAAATGCTCAGGTTTGCTATAAAACGTTTAGCAACAAGAGAACGTGGGTTGATATTGCACGATTATATCCTTGAGAGAATACAGACAGTTTTTATGTTGCTTGTTTAACATCAAAGTAAATGCCACATCTGCTTCAAAATTCAACATGTAATTTTCGGCTGAAAAGCCTGAGCCATTTATTCTGAAGTAAAGTATAGTATAAATTATCCGATGGCCCATTGCAACTGATGATTTTGTTGCAAGATACACGCGTTCTCAAATATGAGCCCCTTCTAAACCCATTGAGAATCTCACTGACCATGACCAATCTTTCTTGACATTTCACTGCCCTCTGTTGTTTAAGTTAATTTACCATTCCTTGGACCATTTGTTATATTGTTACATTTGCATCAGGAAGGAAACTAGATTAAATGTTACAATGACGTAAGAATGCTACCGGAGTTAGGATTTTAACAAGAAAGAAAAAAGAAAAGAGAACTGAAATAGTGGTAATCAGATTTTTTTAAATTTCGGGATTATGTACTTAATTAGATTAGAAAAAGTAAAAATATAGGCAGGAAATTGAACATCTATACATTAAAAATAAAATGTTCTAAAAGTTTTAGCTAATTTCAGTAAAATGTTTAATTAGACAGTTTTAAATTCCAATATATTTCTTTTAGTTTAAAATTATTAAATTCTAAATTATGTAATTTCAAATGTACCACACGATGAAATTATAAAAACAAACTGTTTTAATTACATCAAATTATAAAGCACGAATATGTCTTAATTTGGTTTTACTAAAATTATTTCAAAATAAAATTATTTCAGTTCCGTTATTGAAAATTTTTAAGTACAAAGAATTCAAGAGTTGTTCAAAAGCTTTGTATGACAAATCAAATTTTTCCTGCTTTTGAGGGTCTATTTCATAATTTTTAGAAAAATATGAAAACAGTATCCTGTGGAATATTTTCAAAAAGTAAAAGTGGTGAAGAATTAATTTCCAAAAAGCCAAAAATTTCAAGATAAACCAAATTTTCATTATCCTACATTATATAAATACAAGTGTTCATAATATAAAACGTAAACTTATATTTTCAATTTTTAGCACCTAAGTACGAGGGTAAAAAACAAAGGATATTCTTTTTCGTGAACATCTTGCCTTATTTCTCGACATATTCTCCATTGATGGCTATACACTTGGTACAGCGATCTTCTGCTGTTTAATAACAGCACGATACTCTGTCTCTTTCCTTCATTTTCATTTTCAATCCCAGCTACCACATCCACCAATTCTGTCAACAATGAACTGTATATTGTAGCACATTCAAATGTTCTGTAAAATCTTTTGAATAATCGAGTTTAACACCCACAAAGTTGCAAGAAAAAATGTCTATCTCTTCATTGAAATTTACCAGACTTATCAAATGTCCCTTGTATTTTAAAAGTTGTGTAATATAAATGTCATGTTTTGGGAAATTTATTATAAATTTCAGTGTTGTGCATCCTCTTAAATACGAAACATAATAAAACAAGATAGAAATTATACGAAATAACGATCGCATCAGAGCTTGAAAGCCTTTCAACAAACTCCGTGCGAGAATATTGCAGTTAAAAGTAAATAAACAAACGTTCTTGTACAATGAAGTTTATTGTAGTGACAGACATCTGACTAACGCATGGCACTGCATTGTGTCATGTCGCTAATACACCTGCGAACGAGAATTGGCGTGAGAGGGTTACTACAGAGAACAGATGCGGTTACACATTGGTTTACAAGGAAGACTGGAAGTGAATTAGCGTGGTTTACCGAACCTCTTTCGTTGATACGAAACAAACAGAGCAACGACTAGACGGACACAAGGAATACCATGAACAACCGAACACTTACATATAGACTCGTGTGAACCCCGCTTGAAACACAAATGTATATGCGCTCAATTATTTCTTCTACCAACGTAAAAGTGATGTGTATAGAGATGACCGGTTTTGGCATCCATTACCAGGCCTTGGAGCCAGCTAACCTCAATTATACCATAAATTATATTTTGGGCAATTTTTCCTGTTGACTGAAGTTGTATGCATGCCTCTCAGTCGAGTTGGTCTAAAACCGCCTGGTTGCTGTATCAACAATACAACAGCTATGGAGCTACTCCCGGTCAAGAAAATAAAGAAGAGAAAATGTATGGAATTAAGAATTTTGTTTTGAAAAATGTTACATTTAACTACATTGACCCAAAATACATTTGAAAATAGTAATTTATGCTGAGGCAACATTTGTTAAGGGACAAATAAATTACACCGCTTTAATAATAGAAATAGTGTCTATAATCAATGACGTTCACATGAAGGATTTCCAAGGTCAAGAACGAATTTAAAAAGAATGTATATATCACTAAAGTACATAATAGATGTCAAATATGTTTTAACTGAGTATTTCCCGAAATTTTCCAAAGCTTTCACTTATTCCAAATGGGGAAATCATATTTTTTCCTCCTGAGAAAAATTAAAACGAAATTCAATCCAACAAAAAGCCATATTTTAAAGAATTTGACTGTCCTTTTATTTACTATATTCCGTTCCCCCCTTATACCTACAGGGGGATACAGTGCGATCCATATAAAGCTGAACCATTTCAATAGGCCACAACATTTTAACCAAATAATAGGACACACCTACAACTTTGGGAGAATATAATACACACTTGGGAGATTACATTACACTATTTACATCTCAGAGAAAATGTTGGAAGTGTCCTCCACCAGCATCTATACATGTTTGTACTCGTCTCACCATATTCTCTGAAGTTTTACGGAGATGATACCGAATTGAGAGAAAGTTATTTCCAGCAAGATGGAGCAAGGTGCCATACATCTAATGACATGCAACTTCTAACCAGTTTCTTTGATAATCGAATAATCTCAAAAGGTTTGTGCCTCCCCAGACACCCTGGACCTAACCTCACTGGATTTTTTCTTGTGTGGGTATCTAAGAAATAGAGTGTACAAGAATATACCACGGACAATTGATGTTCTCAAGGAATCCATTCGAACCGAAATAAGTAACATTGGCGAGGATACTCTCCGTAAAACTTCAGAGAATATGGTGAGACGAGTACAAATATGTATAGATGCTGGTGGAGGACACTTCCAACATTTTCTCTGATATGTAAATAGTGTAATGTAATCCACCAATTGTGTATTATATTGTACCAAAGTTACATGTATGTCCTATTATTGGTTCAAAAGTTATGGCCTAATGAAATGGTTCAGTTTATATAGAGGATTGTAACATATATACTTATTTTGTTTAGGTACATAAATTTAAAAAAAACTGCTTACTCAATTTCGACAATTGTTTAACACTGAAAAGATCAACTCTTTATGACTTACAACACCTCCAAAGGATTAGAAAGAATTTATAAGGAACTTGTGCTGGAAAACGAAAACTTTGGAGTTATAAAAGGAAAATCTTGCAAAGGACTTCTACTACAGAATGCCATAGAGTAGAAGAAATATTGTTAATCCACGGAATATACGTAAATAGTAGTCATAAACCAGAGAGATAAAAACAAAAGCCAGTTACATTACATAGACAGCTGTAATATAACATTCAACAAACAAAAGAAGCTCAAGTTTAAAAAGCGACATTCTATCTGTGATATATTTTCTTCAATGGCGTTTGATAAATACTCTAGATCTGTAATTGATGAAACAAGATTGAAAAGCTACAATAATATTTTTCTTTTTTGAACTCTAGAGACGTATTTATGTACTAAACTGTCTGGATAGCAAACTCGATTAATACCTCTCACATAGGAAAGTATTGCTTTATTTTCTTCTGAATATTTTGTTTTAATCAAGTTTGTTTTTTTGTTTAAAGACAAAAGACTGCTATCATTAGAAATCAGCGAACTAGTGGGTTATATTTAACTGAAAATATGGATCATACTTTGCTGTGCATGTAAAAGATCTTCTGGGTTGTGTGAATATTAGTTTTGTGTGTTATTACATAACTATCGGACTAAAAATCAAACCTTCTAATCATTATCTAATAAATATAATATTGGACTGAGTATTCTTCCACTGCCAAAGAGTAGTACCTCGCAGCGTTTTCAGAATTTGGAAGGTTCTAAGGTTGGCTAAAAGGTTCAACCATTCCGGCGATATTTCACATCTTTTTGCATGAATATCGGGATAGTTTTCATTCATTATTAGGAATTTTTGGGGCTCTACATAATTACAATTATGAGGAGTAAAGGGAAGATGCATTATAAAAATAATCTATATTGTGATTTTGTGGGTTCGTAGAATCAAAAGTCTAATTTGCAGAAATTCCAAATGTTCCCTATTTTCTTAGAAATACACGCTGCTAAATTCTTATGTAACAGAATTACGTCACATACACAATCACAATCTACCAAAGTCGAAGACCACAGAAACAGCGTACTGATTACATCACTTTGCAACTGTTTCCTCCTTTACAACTCTCTGTTTTGTTTACGACGGACTCTTAGCGAGTCGTTGCTTCCTCAAAAACCTCATTGATTATTCGAGACTGTTCTGTAACAATCAAGAAATCGAATGCTCTATCACCAGACGAAATCCGAACCTTCCAGAAGCGTAACTTTATCTGTGACGGCCAGCCTTTCATCTCCGGCTATCTTTATCTGCAGGCTCTTTGTGTACACAAGCCGCGCTTATCTCTCTGCACCGAACCTTTTATGTAAAATAGTTTCGTATTGGAGAGTAGTTCATTTTTCATTTAAGCTAAAAAGGCTAACTCCTCAATATCAGGTGACTGGTGTAATGTAATATGACATAGGAGCTATAGCCCAAAGTTACTCGAAAGTCGAAACGGTAAACAGATAAGCCACGCGCTAACCCAGCGTAAACACTATCAAGTGTTGATCTCAAGGACGTGTAATTAATAACAAAAATATTAAATAAAAGCTGCCACTTAAAATTTTAGTACGCAAACTTGCAGTGTACTCCTGGAATTCAAGAAAGTTTGATGAAACTTGATATGCAGACACTTTTATTGCTTTTGGCCGTTTCTTTTCACCTTCTAAGAAGTATCCAGGACATTTGCGTCCTTGGGAGTTCAAGTTGAAAGGTGAATTGCAGTAAATTGCTGTTATTGTAGAGGATTGCGTGATATGTGATTGACAGTTTGTCACAGAGATGAGCTCATCTCCATGCAATTACTCAGCTGCAGCTATCACGGAGTCTGTGACCCTTTCAATTTTAGCACATATTCGCAAGTTACATGCACGGCGAATTCGCAAATTGCCAGACACACTAATGGCATGTACCGTCAAATATAAAACCAAATAAGGAAGTCAGTTTTTGCAACTCCATCCAACAATCGAAATGACAACACATTTGTGATGTGTTCCATGGATAGTGCTTTCTCTACTCTTGTACAGACTACTCTTATAGATTCATATTCCTTTATGTTAATCTAGATAAACATTACCTTATTGTCAACTTTCTGGTATGTGCAAGAAGAAAATGACAGTACAGTAGACTGTGGTAATAGTAATTTTTTTAAACTGTTTGTATAGGTGATGCCTTTGAAATCTCATTCTTTACTATGGACAAGAGACCAAAACTAAGATATTGCAATTGGCAAAAAAATGTATACTCAAGTATTGGAAAATAAAGCGTAAACAAGGAATTTCTCATATGGCTAAGTGACAAAATTACCTATTGATGGAGCACCTGTCCGCCGTGCTAGGGATCACGGGTTTGACTCCCGACAGTAGGGAGGGGATTTTTCTCCGACCAAAATAATTCCTCATCTTCCCCAGTCTGGAAGTATAAATGAGAGTGTGAATGTGTACGTGATCTAATGATTAAAACCCAACAAATACGAGTTAACACCTTCAATATGTTCCAAAGGAGAACGGCCGCCGTTATGACCATTGCAGTTAAAGGCGAGGTATAAATGTGTACGTGATCTAATGATTAAAACACAACGAATACGGGTTAACACCTTCGATATGTTCCAAAGGAGAACGGCCGCCGTTATGACCATTGCAGTTAAAGGCGAGGTATAAATGTGTACGTGATCTAATGATTAAAACACAACGAATATGAGTTAACACCTTCGATATTTTCCAAAGGAGAACGGCCGTCGATATGACCATTGTAGTTAAAGGCGGGGTATAAATGTGTACGTGATCTAATGATTAAAACACAACGAATATGAGTTAACACCTTCGATATGTTCCAAAGGAGAACGGCCGCCGATATGACCATTACAGTTAAAGGCGAGGTATAAATGTGTACATGATCTAATGATTAAAACCCAACGAATACGAGTTAACACATTCGATATGTTCCAAAGGAGAACGGCCACCGATATGACCATTGCAGTTAAAGGCGGTGTATAAATGTGTACGTGATCTAATGATTAAAACACAACGAATACGAGTTAAAACCTTCGATATGTTCCAAAGAAGAACGGCCGCCGATATGAACATTGCAGTTAAAGGCGAGGTATAAATGTGTACGTGATCTAATGATTAAAACACAACGAATACGAGTTAAAACCTTCGATATGTTCCAAAGGAGAACGGCTGCCGATATGACCATTACAGTTAAAGGCGAGGTATAAATGTGTACGTGATCTAATGATTAAAACCCAACGAATACGAGTTAAAACCTTCGATATGTTCCAAAGGAGAACGGCTGCCGATATGACCATTACAGTTAAAGGCGAGGTATAAATGTGTACGTGATCTAATGATTAAAACACAACGAATACGAGTTAAAACCTTCGATATGTTCCAAAGGAGAACGGCTGCCGATATGACCATTACAGTTAAAGACGAGGTATAAATGTGTACGTGATCTAATGATTAAAACCCAACGAATACGAGTTAACACCTTCGATATGTTCCAAAGGAGAACGGCCGCCGATATGAACATTGCAGTTAAAGGCGAGGTATAAATGTGTACGTGATCTAATTAAAACCCAACGAATACGAGTTAACACCTTCGATATGTTCCAAAGGAGAACGGCCGCCGATATGACCATTGTAGTTAAATGCGGAGTATAAATGGAACAAATAAAACATAATTACCTAAAGACAAACTGCGTTCCTTTCCGGAAACTCTACATTCTTATGTTCAAACCACCTTTTAAAGCATACGTAAAATACACTGCAATTGCTTTCCTAAGCTATATATTTCATTTCCATGAAAATATCTTGAGCTTATAGCATTTTATTCATAATCCTTAAAACAAATTATTCCAAAATTTCAAGAGTTTAGATTTTCTAAAATTTGTCAATGTAAAATGAAGTTTGACCTATGGAGAAATATTTAAAGTTTGGTATTCAAGCGATTCTTCAATTTCGAGGAAAGCTCTTCACAGGCATAATCTAAATGGATCTTTATCTGAAAAAAAAAAACCTTTTACGTATAGGTGAAACCTTCTGCGTAATGACTGAGTCAGTCATTTTAAAAAGGACCTTATTCCAAATCCATTTTTTCAGGAATCAATAAAAACGTATTTTGACTGTGTAATAACTTAGTAATTTATAAAATCACCAACATTAGTTTATCGGAAGATAAATCATAGATAACTTATTTATCTTAACCCACATGTATTTCCTAGTTAAAATACTATTTTAAATTTTGGAATAAACCAATTCCTTCAAGGAAACGAAATAGTAAACGGTAAATGTGGCTTTCATCGCATATGGTTAGTTACTATTTTCTCTAGATTTACACAATGAACATAAATCTGTACTAATAGGGAAATTTCTTCTTCTTCTTTCTCTAACTCCTTTGTGCTGTTAAGCGTGGAGTACAAGCCTCTTCTACCCACTTCCTCCACTTTTCTCGGTTCATTATCATTCTCTTCATTTCTGTCATGGTTTTCCCTCTATCTTTCCCCAACTTCTCAATGTATTCCTGATACAACATGCGTGGCCTTCCCCTAATTCTTTTGCCTTCTGGTCTTGCTGCTAAATATAGTTTGGGTTTTCTTTCTTCTGACATGTCGAGTACATGTCCATACCATTTAAGTTGTCTTTTTTCCAATATTTCTTTAACTCTTCCCTTATTGTTACATTTCTAATCATTGTCTTCCCCACAGCTCGTCTTAAATATCTCATTTCCATAGCTGTTATTTTGCTTTCTTGTTTCTGTAGGAGAGTCCAGCTCTCTGCTCCATATAATAGAATTGGTACTATTATTGTTTTTGTATATTTTGTTATTTCCTGTTTCCCCACAATAGTATTATTAATCTGACTGTAGGCCGAATTGGCCTTTCTTATTCTGTTCAAAATTTCCTGCTCTATTGTGCCATCCTTATTTATAATTGTACCCAGGTATTCATAACTGTCTACTTGTTCTAAGATTTCATCATTACATTTAATTTTAACTTCTTCTTCTTTCCTTCCTATATACATGGTTTTACTTTTGGGTATGTTTAATTCTAAACCTTTTCTAGTTAATTCTTCTTTCCGTTCATTTAGCGGTAATTGTAAATTATTATTACTATTTGCTATTAATATGATGTCATCAGCATATATCAACGATTGTGCCCAGACTGGTCTTAAATTTCTATATCCTATCATAGTTCTTGCTATTCTTCTTTTGCAAATTTTCCATATTTCATCCATCACAATAATAAATAAGAGTGGGCTGAGACTATCTTCTTGTTTAACTCCTCTATTCATCAGAAATGGTTCTGATTCTTGTCCATCTAATCTTATTATCCCTTTTGGTTCTTGATAAACTGATTGTATTGCTTCAATAAAATTCTTAAGTACTTTTTTGTTCTTTAGTGCTCTCCAAATTTCTTCCCTAGGTATTGAATCAAATGCCGCTTTCAAATCTAAGAATCCTAAATAAATACCCTTTCCTCTATCTATAGCTTTCTCTATTATCATTCTCAATGAGAAAATTTGGTCTTGGGTTTGTCTTTGTTTCTTGTTTGTTTGTTTCTTCTAAATTTTGTTCTACTATTTTCCTCAATTTCTGTTCCAGGATTCTAGTGTACACTTTATATACAACCGGGGAGAGACATATAGGTCTATAGTTTGAGCAATCACTTTGGTTACCTTTCTTATGTATTAGAACAATTACATTAAATTCCCAATCTCTTGGTATTTTTTTCCGTCCATATCTTCTGAAATAAACTTTTCAGTATTTTTATTAATTCTTTACCTCCATATTTAATCAGTTCTGGTGCTATTTCATCCCTACTAGCAGGGAAATTTCATAAATTTTTAAATAAAATTTTTCATACATACTGCAAATATAAACAAAATCAAACATTATTGCTGTTTTACAGAAACAGTCCAAGAGATTGTTCAAGTTCTTCTCGGGAAGCAAGTCAGGTGAAAAGACTATCAGAAATCGACGTTTCGGGAGTGTACATCTCTCCCATCATCAGGATATTTATTAAATGTTATAACTACAAAATGTATAACTGAATATAACACAAATATAAACAAACACAAAACACTATCAATATAAGCATTAAAGAACAAAAGACTGTTTTCAGTAAATAAAATGTCAGGTCAGGAGATGGTGTGAGTATAGAAAATTAATTGGGAAAAAGAAACGTAACTATTTAACTTGATTATCAAGCTTATTGATCTGTGCTCCTTAAGTCAATGGATTTCCATTTTTAAGGCCGGTTTCCAAGAGGAGCTGAACTGAAATCCATCATCACGATTAAGCGTGCTCATTTCAGAGTAAATTGCCAAAGCCTCCTTAATTCTCCACTCCCAGTAACTGTTGCATTTTGCCAAGATGGTCGTCTCCCGAAAATTGGCTCTATGGTCGTTATCAAAACAATGCTCTGCCAGTCCAGACTTCTCAGGTTGCATTAAACGAATACTCCGTTCATGTTCAATTATTCTAGTAGCGATGGTTCTTCCGGTTTGTCCTATATACGGTGTCTCACACTCACAGGGAATGCGGTACACTCCCGGAACTTGGAAGTCCAGTTTGTCTTTCACTGGTCTCAACAGATGTTTAATCTTTGGAAGTGGCTTGTTTAATGCAACCTGAGAAGTCTGGGCTGGCAGAGCATTATTTTGATAACGACCATAGAGCCAATTTTTGAGAGACGACCATCTTGGCAAAATGCAACAGTTAATGGGAGCGGAGAATTAAGGAGGCTTTGGCCAGTTCCCCAAAAGGATCACGCTTAAGTCTTATCTGTCTCACTTAAAACTACAAATCCCGGAGCATCCTACCACAGCAGGACACTCATCAAGTTTTGTAATCTGTTTAAAGGAAATATGTAATTTTCATGATTATTACATATATACAGACGGTTCGCGTTACCAATTTGAAGATAATATATCTGCAGTAGGATGTGCTTTTGTTGTTTATGAAAACCAAACGGAACTAACTCACTCCATGTTTAAATTGTCACCTTAGTGTTCTGTATTCCAGTCGGAGCTCTTAGCAATTAAAGAAGCTATAAAATGGTGTGCTGTTAATGGGAACAGTGATTCACAATCAGCTCTACTCGCTATTAATGATAAATACAACTTAAATTCATTAGCACAAGAAATCAGAATCTTGCTTCAAAACCATCCAGGACATATTTGCATGGGATGGCTTAAAGGACACGGTGGAAACCGGCCTTAAAATGGAAATCCGTCGATTTAAGAAGCACAGATCTATACAGCTTGATCATCAAGTTAAGTAGTTACGTTTCTGACACAATTTTCTGTACGCACGCCATCTCCTGACCTGACATTTAATTTACTGAAAACAGTCTTTTGTTCAGTAATGCGATTTTGATAGTGTTTTGTCTTTGTTTATATTTTTATTATATCCAGTATTTTACTTATGAGTATAACATTTAATAAATATGCTGATTATGGGACAGATGCAAACTACCGAAACGTCGATTTGTAATCATCTTTTCACCTGGCTTGAAGCCCGAAAGGAAATTGAGCATCTTCGTCGCCAGGAAAGCTCCAGATCTTATTTTATAGTCCGAGAGATTATTTCTTGGGCCTTGGTCGTTAACAGGAGCTGAACTTGAGTTGATGGAAGTCAAAAATCAAAAGTATGGCTTCTAGTTCCTTCTGTCAGGAGATGCTATAATTTAATGGTCTGTGGAACAGAGGTCAAGATACATGAAAAGACTTTAGCTTCTGGTGGAAGAGTTGTACCTCTTGACTCGAGAGACAATCCTACTACCATAAAGTATTGTGGCCACCATTTGAAAAAAATCATAAATATCATCTGATCCAACAAGTTTCACTATAAAGTGACAGCGGTTTGCAGCACGAACAACGTGTACGTAGTAGTCTTTCACTGCATATATCTATCAAACCTTCTTACTGCACGTTTTATCAAAGAAAACTCCCCGTTACAAGAATTGAAAGAGTGGCCCTTGATAGGAAAGAACTGTTTCACTTTTAGAAATTTCCCTGTATCCACAAGTGCAGAACACAACAGCATCAACTGACTTGTGTTTTAATTGACTCAATAGTGAATTTAAAGTCATGATGGCAGGTTGGCAATATTGGCTCAATGGTTAAGAGCAACCGGATGGAGACCGGAAAATGTTTGGTTGAAATCCCGGCCAAGGTATTGCATTTTGCAACTTGACTGCTCTTACATACGTTGTCCTCACAGGGTTAGTGTGAAATAACAACGTACCTTTACTCATCCTCATAATTTTGATGGTCTTTCTCAAAATAGTCTCCCCTGAATACGATGTACTTGTCCCAGCGTTTCTGCCAGTCTTCAAACACATGCTGGAAACCATTTTTGAGAGATCCTTCAAAATCGCCTCCGCAGCCTTCACCACTGCTTTTTATGATAGATAATGCGTCCCACGAAGGCGTTTCTTCAAGTTAGAGAATAGAAAAAAAGTCACTTGGGGCTGAATCCGGACTATAGGGAGGGTGAGGGATGCACTTCACGTCGATTTTTGCAAGATATTCAGCAACAACATTGGCAATATGCGGCTGCGCATTATCGTGATGCAGCATCCAGCCTGCTTCACAGAAATGTGGTCTTTTGCGACTGATATGGACTTGCAATGTTTTCAGGACATCCCTGTAGTATTGTCCAGTTACTGATGTGTGTGCAGGTACAACATGCTGATAAACCATTCCATGAATATCAAAGAACGAGATGACCATAACTTTTCCAGCAGAAGCAACCACTTTAGCTTTTTGGGGGTTGGTGATGAAGGATATTTCCACACTGAGCTTTGCTGTTTGCTCTCAGGATCAAAATGATGTAGCCAAGTTCCATCAGCAGTGATTACGTTTGAAAGAAACTCCGGATCTTCCTCTAACATCAACTTTAACTGTATGTAGACCTGCATACGAATGTTCTTTTGTTCGGGAATCAACAGTCTTGGAACCCATCCCGCACAAACACGTCTCATGTGTAATGTTTCTGTCACCAACGTGTGGGTGGCACCCAATGAAATGTTCAGTATTTCAGAAAGAGATCTTAAGGTAATTCGTCGATCCTCTCTCACAATGGCAGCAGCAGTGTTGATGATTTCTTCTGTAAGAGCAGTAACTGCAGCAGCGGAACCACCTTCCTTTGAAATTGATTGTCTCCCCTCTTTAAACATTTTAAACCACCTTCGAGCTGTGCTGTACGGAAGAACAGACTCTCCATAGGCCTCCTGTAACATTGTATAGGCCTCAACTGAAGATTTGTTGAGACGAAAGCAGAATTTCAAAGCCGCATATTGTTCCTCGTGTGTTACCTACAATACAGCGGTAGGCGATACTGAATATGTCTGAACTTGCCTGGTTCTCACAGGCGGGAACCAGGAGTACCAACAATGAAACTACTACGGCGTGTTTGTTTCACATTAAATTAACAGAATATAATAAGATTGAATTTTAGTGCGAAAAATTATGACCGTAAAAAATTATGATCATTCTTTATTGAGTAGCTCTTGTAATTTACAGTGCTATGGAGGTTCAGAAGTTTAGTACAAAAAGTAAGCTACGAATTACTTTTTTATTTTAAGTTTTGCTTTTATTTCCTGACAACTATATGTCATTTTTTAAATCAGCAATATTTAAAATCTCTTTTCAAATGTAAAACAGTTAATGAGTGTTAATTTGTTGACTGACTCCAATATTAATAAAGACCCTTGACCCTTATTGAAGGCCCTAAACGGTGAAACAACGCATGGAATTCTTTGATCCTGATGGAGAGCTAAGAGGAAGATAAACTATCGAAATGCCAAAATCATTATTGAATCCGGTTTCTTTCTAGGTCAGCAAACAGCAGTATCAAAAATCCCGCTGTTTAATTGGTATTTAATATCAGAAGAATTTAAGGTTAATTATACTTCACCACACTACGCAGATTTTCGTAACATGATCGCCAAAATGAGTTCAGCCTCCAACACCACGATATGGTTTTACCCAGAGGATAAAATGCTTCCTGAACCAATTATTGCTGCACGCATCGACGTTTCGTCAGCGAGAATTTACATAATCACTGATAGATTGTTACAGTGTGTTACAAATTATTACTGGGCTAAAACATTATTATCTCTGCCAAAATAAATAACTAGTTCTAAATAAAACACATTGATAGAAGTGAAATAGAATTATAACTCTTAGGAGTTACTTCGAATCGATGTTACTAACCGCCTGTTTTAGGACTTTGCTACGAGGTGCGCTATCTACGAGGGCTTTTCATTAAAGAATGATCACTTTTTTTTTAACAAAGTACCTTTACTCGTCCTCATAATTTTGATGTTCTTTCTCAAAATACTCTCCCCTGAATGCGATGTACTTGTCCCAGCGTTTCTGCCAGTCTTCAAAGACATGCTGGAAACCATTTTCTGAGAGATCCTTCAAAATTGCCTCCGCAGCCTTCACCACTGCTTATGATTATGGATAATGTCTCCCACGAAGGCGTTTCGTCAAGTTAGGGACTAGAAAAATGTCACGTGGGGCTACATCCAGACTATAGAGAGGGTTAGGTATGCACTTCACCTTGATTTTTGCAAGATATTCAGCAACAACATTGGCAATATGCAACCGTGCGTTATCGTGGTGCAGCATCCAGCCTACTTCACGGAAATGTGGTCTTTTGCACCTGATATGGACTTGTAATGTTTTCAAGACCTGTCTGTAGTATTGTCCAGTTACTGATGTGTGTGCAGGCACAATATGCTGATAAACCATACCATGAACGTCAAAGAATGAGATGACCATAACTTTCCCAGCAGAAGCAACCACTTTTGCTTTTTGGGGGGTTGGTGATGAAGGAGATTTCCACACTGAGCTTTGCTGTTTGTTCTCAGGATCAAAATGATGTAGCCAGGTTTCATCAGCAGTGATTATGTTCAAAAGAAACTCCGGATCTTCCTCTAACATCAACTTTAACTGAATGTTACCTCCATTGCAGCAGTAGGCGATACTGAACATGTCTGAACTTGCGTGGTTCTCACAGGTGGGAAGCAGGAGTACCAACAATGAAACTACTACGGCGGGTTTGTTTCACAAAAAGCTAATAGAATATAATAAGTTTGAATGTTAGTGCGTGAAATCATGACCGTAAAAAATTATGATCATTCTTTATTGAACAGCCCTGTTACATTTAGAGCCTAATAATTAAAATAAAGTAACTTCTGATTGAAAACTCCTTCATTATGATCAATGCACTTTTGCATCCTTTTCAACCATTTGTCAAAGCATTTATTTAAGTCTTCTTCAGACACCTCCATGGTTTCTGAAGGCATCAACGTTATTTTCTGCCAACGAAAATCATTGCCACGCAATTTATTCCTGATATTTGGGTACAGAAAGAAGTCACTGGATGCCAAATCAGTACTGTATGGAGGATAACCCATCAATACGATTTTATGAGTCTTCAAATACTCTGTTGTTAGACGAGATGTGTGTTCGCTGACATTGTCTTGATGAAGAACGATCCTACGATTCTTGTTGGTTTTCCTTACTTCACCGAAGGCTTCCGGCAAACAAATGGTTGTGTACAATTCGCAACGGACCGTTTTACGTTCCTCTAAAGGCACTGCTGCCACACTGGTAAGTTTTACTGGAAAAAGTAGGTGATGATTTGCTTCGAATTGCTTCGTGTGCGAACAACTTTCCTTGGATTTGCTTAATTTTGAAACACCCATACAGTCGACTGCTGATTACGTTCCAGCTCATATGCATAGATCCATGATTCGTCACTTGTTACAATCTCATATACATCTTTAGAGGCACCGCCATTCTATTTCTTGCACATTTTTTACACAAATCCACACGAGCATCTTTGTGAGATTACGTCAAATTATGTGGTATCCAACGAAAGCGAACATAATCATGCAACGTTTCATGTATGCTAGTCGAACTTATGCCTAGGATTTCCTCAATATAACAATATGTCGCATGACGATTTTGAATTTTTAGTTTCTCAAAAGCATCAACGTTTTCTGGCACAACACATTTTCAACGATCTTCAGGACTTTTCAACCGACACCGCTCACCTCTGTAGTGTAAATGTCAGCGTGACTACCTAACGTTCAAGAAGTCTCGAGTTCGAAATTCAGTCAGGGTGAATTATATCCATAACGCTTTTCCGGGAATTTCCCTTGTCCTGAAATATCAATGACTGGTAACTCTAAGCTCTATGTACCCTGCATTCATTTGACCATTGTTTCATTCATCGTCCGATATGACTTAACGTTGGAAGCTTTCTCTTATCCTGAAAGATGAATGTCTGGTAACTCTAAGCTCTACGTACCCTGTACTCATTTGAACATCATTTCATTCATTGTCCGATATGACTTAACGTTGGAAGTTTTCTCTTATCCTGAAAGATGAATGTCTGGTAACTCTAAGCTCTACGTACCCTGTACTCATTTGAACATCATTTCATTCATCGTCCGATATGACTTAACGTTGGAAGTTATCTCTTATCCTGAAAGATGAATGTCTGGTAACTCTAAGCTCTACGTACCCTGTACTCATTTGAACATCATTTCATTCATTGTCCGATATGACTTAACGTTGGAAGTTTTCTCTTATCCTGAAAGATGAATGTCTGGTAACTCTAAGCTCTATGTACCTTGTACTTATTTGAACATCATTTCATTCATCGTCCGATATGACTTAACGTTGGAGGTTTTCTCTTATCCTGAAAGGTGAATGTCTGGTAACTCTAAGCTCTATGTACCCTGTACTCATTTGAACATCATTTCACTCATCGTCCGATATATTTAACGTTGGAGGTTTTCTCTTATCCTGAAAGATAAATGTCTGGTAACTCTAAGCTCTATGTACCCTGTACTCATTTGAACATCATTTCATTCATCGTCCGATATGATTTAACGTTGGAGGTTTTCTCTTATCCTGAGAGATGAATGTCTGGTAACTCTAAGCTCTGTGTGCCTTGTACTCATTTGAACATCATTTCATTCATCGTCTGATATGACTTAACGTTGGAGGTTTTCTCTTATCCTGAAAGGTGAATGTCTGGTAACTCTAAGCTCTATGTACCCTGTACTCATTTGAACATCATTTCACTCATCGTCCGATATATTTAACGTTGGAGGTTTTCTCTTATCCTGAAAGATGAATGTCTGGTAACTCTAAGCTCTGTGTGCCTTGTACTCATTTGAACATCATTTCATTCATCGTCCAATATGACTTAACGTTGGAGGTTTTCTCTTATCCTGAAAGAAAAATGTCTGGTAACTCTAAGCTCTATAGTTGTACTCATTTGAACATCATTTCATTCATCGTCCGATATGACTTAACGTTAGAGATTTTCTCTTATCCTGAAAGATGAATGTCTGGTAAGTCTAAGCTCTATGTACCCTGTACTCATATGAACATCATTTCATTCATCGTCTGATATGACTTAACGTTGGAGGTTTTCTCTTATCCTGAAATATCAATGTCTGGTAAGTCTAAGCTCTATGTACCCTGTACTCATATGAACATCATTTCATTCATCGTCTGATATGAGTTAACGTTGGAGGTTTTCTCTTATCCTGAAAGATGAATGTCTGGTAAGTCTAAGCTCTATGTAACCTGAACTTATTTGAACATCATTTCATTCATCGTCTGATATGACTTAACGTTGGAGGTTTTCTCTTATCCTGAAATATCAATGTCTGGTAAGTCTAAGCTCTATGTACCCTGTACTCATATGAACATCATTTCATTCATCGTCTGATATGAGTTAACGTTGGAGGTTTTCTCTTATCCTGAAAGATGAATGTCTGGTAAGTCTAAGCTCTATGTAACCTGAACTTATTTGAACATCATTTCATTCATCGTCCGATATGACAACGTTGAAAGTTTTCTCTTATCCTGAAAGATGAATGTCTGGTAACTATAAGCTCTATGTACCCTGTACTCATTTGAACATCATTTTATTCATCGTCCGATATGACTTAACGTTGGAGGTTTTCCCTTATCCTGAAAGATGAATGTCTGATAACTCTAAGCTCAATGTACTCTGTACTCATTTGATCATTTCATTCATCGTCCGATATGACTTAACCTTGGAGGTTTTCTCTTATCCCGAAAGATAAATGTCTGATAACTCTAAGCTCTATGTTCCCTGTACTCA
Source organism: Mantis religiosa (assembly GCA_030765055.1). NCBI lineage: Eukaryota > Metazoa > Arthropoda > Insecta > Mantodea > Mantidae > Mantis > Mantis religiosa. The sequence goes on from CM060953.1 coordinate 196,236,636, forward strand.
TTAGAACATCATTTCATTCATTTTCAGAATTCTTTTGTCATATGCTTGGAATTGCTAGTTTAAATGCACACGTTAGAACTGTGGTTTTGTTTCACATTCATAGTGTAGACTTCCGCAAACATTTGTAATGTTATTTTAACTAATCAATGCAGATGCATGCAAAGCATTTATTTAAATTAAGACATTTATCTCAGATTAGCGCTTAATAACGCTGATTTTCTTGAATGAGTGCATGAAACCTCCAAGCAGTAAAAGTGCAATATATCGTGATGGATTTTTGCAGCTCATTATATGCAATCACGTGCAGGAAGGTAGATGCTCAATTATCTGTAATGACTCACCATTAGTTAGGTTCTTTCATCTGTTGGATAGTTCAACAATAGCCGCTTTAAGAAGTAGGGAATTTAACATTTGTTTAGTGTTTTATTTTATCTGAAATAAATCTGTCAGTTGTTTTTACAGTAAAGCTGGACGTAATACAATTTAAATTTTGTCCAATAAAAAGGAATATCTCTACAACATTTCGCATAAATTGTCTTTTAAGTTATCTACATATGTTGTGCAATAGCATTTTAATTATATCTTACGACTTACCATTTATGAAGGAGACGTTCAAAATAAGAAGCTAATAAGTACGAATTACTATGGAAGTAGAAAGAGACAACACCCTACCCTTTTTGGACCTCAAGATAACTAGAAATCGTCATGGTGCAGATTTTGGAATATACAGGAAGCCCACACACATAGATAATTACATAAAGAAAAATGAATACAACCCAGTTTCACATCAACTAGCTGCCTTTAGAAGTCTAATTCACCGGCTATACAACGTCCCACTGAGTAAGGATGAATTTTTGAAAGAACAACAACACATAAAAGACATAGCGGTATTAAATGGATTCAACCCAGCCATCATAAGGAACATGATGAAGAGGAAAGAAAAACTGAAGATAATATCAAAAAATACCACTCTCACACCACTTAAAAACACAAATTGGCAATATAGAAAATTCACCTACCATCCATGGGCTTTTAGAAAATTTGAACGAATATTCAAAAGACTAAACTTAAAACTAGCACCCCAAAACAAATTCAGTCTGAGGAACCTGCTAAATAAATCACTGAAAAATACAATCCCCAACAATTTGAAATCAGGAATTGATCAGAATAATTGTGAAACCTGTGAAAAAAGCTACATAGGGAAAACTAAGAGAAACTTGTTAACCAGGCAAAAAGAACGCCAGAGGAACATTAAGTTGAAACAAACAGAAAAATCTACAGATTCACACCATTTTTGGACAGAAAACCACAACATTGGCCACAACATTAAACTGTTAAAATCTTTAAGTACACCCATAGAATTGGATATTTGGGGAAAAATATTCATAAACAAAAACCGTGATAAAGTTATAAATTTTGAAATCCCGGCATTAAATGAAGTATTAAAACTTAGTGCCCCTAACACCAGATGGCAGAGTGATCGAAGCTGCGTAGTAGTGGAAGAAGAGGAAGGTTCATTTAGTCACCAAACAGCTGAGGATGAGATCGAATGATCTTGAAAACGTTTCAAATATACAACAAGTAAGTGAAGTTTGAGTGTAAACATAGTGACTCATAAATCAAACTCAAATAATAAGTACGAACCTCACAATAAAAAAAATGTTTTATTTTTATTTCTCAACATAATCTCCAGAAAGGCTAATACATTTGTCATATCCGTGTTCTAATTTAATTAAATTATCTCTGTAGTGTTATTTATCATAGCTGTTTATCACATCACTGACCTCCTCGTTGCTGTGTAATCTTCGTCCTCCAGGAAATGTTTTGAGGTTCACTGGGTGCTAGATCTGTTGATTAGGCTGAATGATAAAGCAATTCGAACTTAAATTCGCACATTTTTCCAGTTCAATGACTAAACGATGGATCGGAGCATTGTTGTGAACGAATAAGATTTGTTTCTTTGCCAAATGAGGATTGTTCTTTTCATCTCATCACTAAAACGTTGCAGTAAGCTTACGTAGTAGACACCAGTGATACTTTTAACCTTTTCTGAGTAATCAATTAAAATAATTCGCTATGAATACCATTAAACACTCGCCATAACCTTGTTAGCTGATCCAACTTTTATGCCCGATTTCACCAACAGATGTTAAAATCGACGTTAACAAATGTAACGTAACAATTGTCACAGCGCTAAAACTAATGTTAAATTTCTTGCATTTCACCAACCTGTTTTCTTCAAATGTTAACAAATCTGTGTTAACGCCAAGAAACTTGTAAATATCACAGTTATAGAAGGCTATGGATGATTTTCTGTACGTACTCCGATGCGCTTTTGTTTTCATTTTCGTCTGCACAAATGGCGGATGAACAAAATCATAAATAAAGCCGTGAGACAAATTTCTGATCGACGTAGAAAGAATTGTTAATTGAAATGGTGACGAAGTGTAAGGATATCGTGGAAAATAAGAGGACGGATGCAGTGAATGTAAAAGAGAAAGATATCACGGGGAAAATATTGGAAACGAATTTAATTCAAATGCATGTGTCACTACTTCAAGCACCAGCAACTTGTCAGTATTACGTAAATTTAAAATGAGGTGCGAAGAACAAGTGCCTTAAACGTTTCAAGACGGGAGGTGAACAGTGTATTATCCACATAATTCAGTGAATAATAAAATCGCAAAGTTATTAATACTTGAAGCAAAGGCGAGATCGAAATATTCCTTTCGATGCATGTTCTAACCTCCCTTGTACTTCCGCAGTAAACTTCATAGCAAAATGTTTCGAGTCTATACCTCCGTAAAACGATTTACTTCGGATAGTTCCTCAAAATCATTTCTCCTCATAGGCCGTACTCTATTACGAATACCATTTAGACGATATTAAATGTAGCAAATCGACATCAACAGCTGCGTTCATGTCCGCCATCTTGACTATTTACAATTGTTAAGGACTTAACATTAGAAATTCAGCTTGTTAGTTTAACAAGAGATTTAACACGAGTGTTACGCTAACACTTGTTGGTGAAATGCAATCTTTGTTTTAACTATTGCTAAATTCGTGTTAAGTCTTAACATTTGTTGGTGAAATCGGGCATTAACTGTGAAGTGGGAGTCGAGGCAATTCTAATGGATTTAAGAAAGCTGTGGGATAGTTGACTACGTCATCTTTGTTTCTAACTCTGTCAACTGAATTCTAAGAAAATAACTCCCCCGGAAAAAAAACAAAAAACAGACATTCTATACTGGTTGCCAATCTAGAAAGTGATTGACATTTCGTACGGAGAGGCGACGTTGCCGCTTATTGCTGCCACGTGGAGAGCACGATATGATTATGCGTCCGAAGGTGATTCAGTTGCGACTGCAAATGGTATTTCATTGTTATTAATTATTAATAATACTATACACAAAGACAATAGTACAGTCGTGTATCTAAATGCAAACGATAGAACATGCAAGAACACATCGATGTAAAGATAATCGTAACAAAAGAGGCATACCTGTGACGTTTATGCTTATTAAAGTGGGGAAATGCCGCTTACATAATTTTTTTCCGGGAGTTTCTAATTTATACGCCACTGTCTTTCTTTAAAATACTTAGGCCACGCCGTGGCTCAGTGGTTAGACCGCTTGGCTCTCACCAAGGCGGCCCGGGTTTGATCCCAGGCAACCACAAAGTGAGATTTGTAGTGGACAACACGGCATTGGGGCGGGTTTTCTCCGGGACCTCCGGTTTCCCCCGCCATCTCATTCCACCGGTGCTCCATCTTCATCTCATGTATCATCAGTGTCACCGCCTGCGGTGCCGTATGTAGTAAAAGCGAGCGTTAAACACTACACATTTCGTGGAAACGTAGAGTCAGACTGAAAAATTCAATGCCATAGCCGGGATTTGAACCACGGATCTTCTGGTTTCCGTCCAGCCGCACTACCATTGTGCTACTATGGCCAACGTGCCGATATGACATTAAATTCTCCAACTGACTCGTATTTTCCCGGTAAACCACTTAGGAGTTCTCATGTGTCTCATGTGTTTATGAGAACTCCTAAGTGGTTTACCGGGAAAATACGAGTCAGTTGGAGAATTTAATGTCATATCGGCACGTTGGCCATAGTAGCACAATGGTAGTGCGGCTGGACGGAAACCAGAAGATCCGTGGTTCAAATCCCGGCTATGGCATTGAATTTTTCAGTCTGACTCTACGTTTCCACAATTTAGCCTACACACGGCCAGTGTGAAATAATAATTAATTTCCATTAATTAACCTAATAGTGGTTAACTATAAAGCCCGGGCCTTAAAGTACTTACATGTAGTAAGTCGCCATTAAGGTAGTTGTCTCATGTGTTTATGAGAACTCCTAAGTGGTTTACCGGGAAAATACGAGTCAGTTGGAGAATTTAATGTCATATCGGCACGTTGGCCATAGTAGCACAATGGTAGTGCGGCTGGACGGAAACCAGAAGATCCGTGGTTCAAATCCCGGCTATGGCATTGAATTTTTCAGTCTGACTCTACGTTTCCACAATTTAGCCTACACACGGCCAGTGTGAAATAATAATTAATTTCCATTAATTAACCTAATAGTGGTTAACTATAAAGCCCGGGCCTTAAAGTACTTACATGTAGTAAGTCGCCATTAAGGTAGTTGTCTCATGTGTTTATGAGAACTCCTAAGTGGTTTACCGGGAAAATACGAGTCAGTTGGAGAATTTAATGTCATATCGGCACGTTGGCCATAGTAGCACAATGGTAGTGCGGCTGGACGGAAACCAGAAGATCCGTGGTTCAAATCCCGGCTATGGCATTGAATTTTTCAGTCTGACTCTACGTTTCCACAATTTAGCCTACACACGGCCAGTGTGAAATAATAATTAATTTCCATTAATTAACCTAATAGTGGTTAACTATAAAGCCCGGGCCTTAAAGTACTTACATGTAGTAAGTCGCCATTAAGGTAGTTGTCTCATGTGTTTATGAGAACTCCTAAGTGGTTTACCGGGAAAATACGAGTCAGTTGGAGAATTTAATGTCATATCGGCACGTTGGCCATAGTAGCACAATGGTAGTGCGGCTGGACGGAAACCAGAAGATCCGTGGTTCAAATCCCGGCTATGGCATTGAATTTTTCAGTCTGACTCTACGTTTCCACAATTTAGCCTACACACGGCCAGTGTGAAATAATAATTAATTTCCATTAATTAACCTAATAGTGGTTAACTATAAAGCCCGGGCCTTAAAGTACTTACATGTAGTAAGTCGCCATTAAGGTAGTTGTCTCATGTGTTTATGAGAACTCCTAAGTGGTTTACCGGGAAAATACGAGTCAGTTGGAGAATTTAATGTCATATCGGCACGTTGGCCATAGTAGCACAATGGTAGTGCGGCTGGACGGAAACCAGAAGATCCGTGGTTCAAATCCCGGCTATGGCATTGAATTTTTCAGTCTGACTCTACGTTTCCACAATTTAGCCTACACACGGCCAGTGTGAAATAATAATTAATTTCCATTAATTAACCTAATAGTGGTTAACTATAAAGCCCGGGCCTTAAAGTACTTACATGTAGTAAGTCGCCATTAAGGTAGTTGTCTCATGTGTTTATGAGAACTCCTAAGTGGTTTACCGGGAAAATACGAGTCAGTTGGAGAATTTAATGTCATATCGGCACGTTGGCCATAGTAGCACAATGGTAGTGCGGCTGGACGGAAACCAGAAGATCCGTGGTTCAAATCCCGGCTATGGCATTGAATTTTTCAGTCTGACTCTACGTTTCCACAATTTAGCCTACACACGGCCAGTGTGAAATAATAATTAATTTCCATTATTTAACTACACATTTCATTTCATTTAAAATACTTTTCTTTCCCAACCTTAACCTTAATGCCCTTACTGATGCCTACAGCACGTGAAGTACTATCAAGCACTCAGAGAATGGAATACTAGACTCCCCTTTCAATTTCTCCTCTTCGAAGTATTCTCTCACAGAGCATATTTTTTCCCGTGTATGTCCTTTAATTGGAATACCTTTACCAAATACAGTTTTATTTGGTTCCCGAGCACGTTCAGGTTTTCGCTTGTCACTATATTTAGACATAATTAAACATTCATTAAACACAATTGGAAATGATCACAACACGCGCACAGATACACGGACTCAGGCGCACGTAAACCAAGGCAAATTGCCACAAATAAAATGCAAAGTAACTTGCCAGTAGAGGATCTCTAACTGTGAGGGCATTCTGTTTATGCAGCGTTATGAGAACAGAAATAAAAACCTAATCCTTGTTTCACGTAAGCTTGCCCAGTATCTCTTAACGGTCACGTGACCTTATCACCTCTCATTGGCTGCTGTTGTGGTGCAGACTGTTGTGCGGTAAAAATTAGTTCGTTATTTGACATTGTGATATATCTTTATATGTTGGAAGAGAATATTCACATTTATATTTTCGTAACTGTTTATATTACGCAACAGAGTTGATTTATCTGAAATGCATGTTAATTCTTAAACGAAGTAAAGAGGAGGTTCCTTTGCTCTCAAGCACATGACACGATATCACGTGATTTAGCGGTAGTGATGACATATTTGTTTATATGACTTTTATCACTGACCTTGTTTTGAACTGGATTAGTCATACATCTCCATTCGAAGGTGTGTTGTGTCGAGTGTGAGAGTTAAATTATTTTATTGATCGTGTATTGCGCGTGTACTTATTACATGTATAATGGCAGAGTATACCGCCAGTTTTTCGCTGAAGCATCGCAAGGGTAAATCCTTACAAACAGGCGAAAAAAGAATTGCGGTGCATGTGTTTAATGCACTCATAAAGAAGAATCCGACTTTGTCAGTGAGAGAGGTCGAACAGCTGTGCTCTGAATGTGTGATCTTGGCTTCCGGTGAAGGCTGCGTCATCTTGGTCGAAATTGCCGACGTTTCGCTCATCTTGTCGTGAGCTTCTTCTGGACTCTTGTCCGCTCTTTCGCTCGCTCGCTCGTGCTGGCTGGCTGTATACAGCCAGAAGGTTTTTGCTGCGTGCCCACCCATTAAGGGTTTTACCGCAGGTAGGATTATTAATGAAAGATGTAGGATGAAGGTGATGTAGGTTTTTGATTGGAAGTTAATTTTGAGGTTACCAAGGTACCTTCGGGTCGAAAGAGAGGATGCAGTACTTAGCACCCATTTTAATAATTTTAAATATTTTGTAATTTAGTTGGGGAGAAATTTAGATGCCAAACAGCTTGGAAGAATTACGAGGAGCTCAGCTTTAGCTGCTGATAGGTTCAGCTCCTGTGTTATCTAGGGTGCCCGCATGCCATACGAGGGACCCGATGCAGTCTAGATCGGCGTCTAGTGGGGTCATAATTTCCCAATGATCTGACAAGGGCGCTTCTGTGAGATGGTAAAATTGCGTATAATTTTGAAGCCCGGCGCCTAATTTCATCCTCCACGTATGGAAGACCCGATGCTTCGTGGAGCAACCTGGTAGGGAAATAACGTCCCACAGAATAAATAGACCGCAGTCCTTTATTCTGTGCACGTTGAAGCTATGCTATCCAGCTGTCTGCTGCCATGCCCCAGATCTCGCAGGCATATAGCATCACCGGGATTACCAGCGCTCGGAAGAGGTACAACTTCATGCGGACTGGCATCGAGGTCAACCGCAGCATTGGGTACAGGGTAGCAATTGCTCCCTGTACCTTCGCCGAAAGGTCCCTGATGTGTCGGCGAAAAGTTAAACCTCTATCCAAGTTTACTCCTAGGTACTGGACAGAGTTAGACCACTCTATCCTTCGACCTCGGTAGCTGAAGTTGGGGCAGTCTGCGGGGGTGTGGCGCTTTGTAAAAAGTATGGCGTGGCTTTTCTCCGGATTTACGGACTTCCGCCAACGCCGGCACCACTGTTGTGTTAGGCGGAGATGTCTTTGGATGGGGTTGAAGGCTCTGAGAATGTGTTTGTCCTTGCAGAACAGAAACACGTCGTCAGCGTATTGTGCCATTTCGACTCGTGGTTCTGTGGGGAAATCTGCCATAAAGACGTTGAAGAGGGTGGGGGATAGCACAGAGCCTTCGGGGACTCCGCCTCTCACTGGCCTTAGTGTTGATGTTTTCCCCGCGACTGAGACTTTAAATGTGCGATGTCGCAAGAAGCTGTGTAGAATGTTGATCACTTGTGTTGGGAGCCCCAGATGGATCATTTTGTGTAGGAGTCCGGCATGCCATGTCGTAGAGAAGGCCTTCTCGACATCCAACGAAACTGCGGCCGTGAAGGCGCCTTCCTGGAAGCCCAGGGCGGCGGTCTCCACCACACGCAGCAACTGCTGAACTGTCGAGTGCCCAGGACGAAAACCAAACTGGTGGTCAGGAATGGCTTGAATGTCTACCAATATTGGGGACAAGCGAGCAAGAATTAGCCTCTCGAGAACTTTCGAAAGGGTGGAGAGGAGGCTAATGGACCTGTAGCTGGATGGGTGTACCGGATTCTTCCCAGGTTTCAATATGCAAATCACCCGGGCCTCTCTCCACTCTCGTGGAAAGTACCCAAGGGCGAGGCACATATTGAAAATCCTAGTCAGGAAGAGAATTCCGGTTGCTCCCGTTTATATACCGCTTGCGAATCTCTGCTGGTCCCGCCCCTTTGTCCCCGATTGGTTGCCTGTCTGCCAATGGGATCTTGCACCATCTCCAAAACCAACAAAAAGCGGTGACACCGGTGCAAGATCCCATTGGCAGACAGGCAACCAATCGGGGACAAAGGGGCGGGACCAGCAGAGATTCGCAAGCGGTATATAAACGGGAGCAACCGGACCCAGAACAGGGCTTTGCGCATGATCTACGATACCGGGCGGAGATTTCCGTCCCACATCCTACATACTCACTCTGGGGTCCCGTATATCGTAGACGTAGTGCGGGAGAGATCCCGCACCATCTACGATAAGCTGGACTCCCACCCCAACATACTGGTGAATACCCTAGGTCGTTACGACCATAGGGTTCCTCGCCGGAGACCAAGCTATCGGCTACCCAAAGATGCCTTGGGTACCTAGCACTGAACAGGGCCACATTCCCCCGACTCCAACTTCCTAAGCCCAGTAATGGGCTAGGAAATACCTTATACAGTAACACGGATCCTTTCCCTCTAGCCTGTTTAGCGGACTGTGCTCAGAAGCCTCCCAGTAGGCGGAAGTGCGCAGCCAGCATTGGCGCATCCCCCCTTCACGGGGCGACGGCGCTCACCAAGGCTAGACATACCCACTGCCCAAAACAATCGCCTGTGACATTAAAAATTCTTCTATACTGCCCAGATAAAGACGCTAGAAGCGGCTAGGTGCTGGGCAGCATACACTCCGTCCAGGAAAACCTGGACGACTCGACTCTTCTGCTGGTTCTGCTGGTTCTGCCCAGAAGAAGCTCACGACAAGATGAGCGAAACGTCGGCAATTTCGACCAAGATGACGCGGCCTTCACCGGAAGCCAAGATCACACATCAAGACACAGGCCGTGGAAGCCTACGCATCCAGCTCTGCTCTGAAGTTACAGGTGTGAGTGTTAGATGCGTAGGAACATCGCGATGTGAAATTGAGAAAACAAGAAAACTTACCACTCCAGGCAAAAGCAGGAATAAACAAAAGTGCGTGCTCGGAAAAAAATACGTGAAAAGTGTTGTGCGTCGTCATGTGTATAGCTTTTTCTTTAGGAAGGAACTCCCTAACATAAATAACATTTCATCTGCTGTAAATGAGGATGCAGATTCACCAAATTTCAGCAGATTGCTTATACAGCTGGGGTTTGTGAATGAAAAAAGAGACATGAAAAATGTGCTAAAAACAGAGGCGATATTGCTGTGTGGCGAAGACGTTATTTAAGGACAACCACACTGCACCGAGATACAAGTCGCAGAATATACTACCTTGACGAAATTCGGGAGAATGAAGAACACCCGAAAAGTAAGTTATGTAGTGACGCGACTTTTAAGACTGAAAGACAAGCATTTTTGAAAGTTATGTGTACTGGTTTAAAAAATCCCAGTGGAAAAGGCCGAAGGCCTTTCATTATAAATTGTTCCAGTTTCATTGTTCATTCATTCATTCATTCAGTTTTAACCACTCAGTTTCATTATAAACTTGTATTTTTGCATGCCTTCATATCCTTATTTGTGTGATTTTATTTATCTTCCCGGCTATTATTATGACTTTTACTGAAGGTTTAAATGTGACGGGAAGGCACCGCCTATGGCCTATGGCGCGAAAGCATTAGCCAATTAGAGTGAGAGGGAAGGTAGGTAAACGCGGAGTGATACATTTCAGCGGGGCAAGGTTATATGAAACAGAAATTAGGTATTGTATTTACTGCAGCGTTTGCGTAACTCGCTCGCCCGCAAGTCATGCTAAGAACGTGTTAGAATATCGGCAACCAAGGTTTAGCGTTTACCGTTGTCATGGAAACGTCTCGACTCTAATTGGTCCCTCTAATCGTTACCATGACAACCGTTATGACGTACTCATCCCCTCCCATTTATTTAGAGCGCTCTTCCATGTGGTTACTGTCAATCCCATTCTAGTTTGGCGACCAGTATAGAACACAATTCTGATTTACCAACATGAGTAGTAGCATTAGCTGCGTCTCGCTGCTCATCAGTGTGATCAGCACGTGACGTAGCTCATCGCACGATTGAATGAATGACTTCTACGACCTAAATCATGTTGTCTTCTCCTTGGCATCCCAAAAAAATTTCCGCCAACTTCACAAAGCCACAAAAGAATTCAATTAATTTTGTGTCAATTCAATTCACATCCACGAATTCACGAACACAAATTATAAAGAAGGCATCCAATAATTCACCAATATTTGACAACAGTTGTCTGCGAACAAATATTTATAGCGTTATAGCAGGTTTAGAAATTAATTTTGTGTCTAATCTTCGACAGGTATATCATCAAGCTACATATAAAATATAAACGTTAAACATATAAAATAAAAAACGTTATTTCATGAAATATGGTAAGTGTAATATCTTTGGAGACTATGGTAAGAAGTGGACTTTCTTTCTACTTTGTAATGCTCTTGTTTGTCGAAAATAAAAGAAGGTATACGTGTTCCGTGAAAGTTTACGTGTATATATTTAGTTAATAACCCGGTCCATTATCACCTCAGTTTTTTTTTTTTTTTTTTTTTTTTTTTTTTTTTTTTTTTTTTTATATTAAACCTTCCTTGGAATTATACAAATATTTTAAAACCAATATTAGGCTAATCAGTTCAGTCGTTCTGGTGTTTTTGTGAGACTAACAAACGTCAATTCATATACAAGGACTGTTCAATAATGAATGATCAAAGCTTTTTTTGATAACGTATCTTTACTCATCCTCATAATTTTGACGCTCCTTCTCAAAATAGTCTCCCCTGAATGCGATGCACTTGTCCCAGCGTTTCTGTCAGTCTTCAAAAATATGCTGGAAACCATTTTTGGGAGATCCTTCAAAATCACCTCCGCAGCCTTCACCACTGCTTCTGATGATGGATAATGTCTTCTACGAAAGCGTTTCTCCATGTCAGGGAATAGAAAAAATTCACTTGGGGCTAACTACGGACTATAGGGAGGGTGATGTGTGCACTTCACGTTGATTTTTGGAACATATTCAGCATCAACATTGGCAATATGCGGCCGCGCATTATCGTGGTGCAGCATCCAGCCTGCTTCACGGAAATGTGGCACCCAATGAAATGTTCAGTATTACAGAAAGTGATCTTAAGGTAATTCATCGATCTTATCTAACAGTGGCAGCAGTGTTGATGTTTTCTTCCGTAAGAGCAGTAGCTGGAGCACCGGGTCCATCTTCCTTTGAAATTGATTGTCTCCCCTCTTTAAACATTTTAAACCACCTTCGAGCTGTGCTGTAGGGAAGAACAGACTCTCCATAGGCCTTCTGTAACATTGTATAGGCCTCAACTGAAGATTTGTTGAGACGAAAGCAGAATTTCAAAGCCGCATATTGTTCCTCACGTGTTACCTCCATTGCAGCGGTTGGCGATACTGAACATGCCTGAACTTGCCTGGTTCTCACAGGCGGGAACCAAGAGTACCAACAATGAAACAACTACGACGTATTTGTTTCACATTAAGCTAACAGAATGCAATAAGATTGAACTTTAGTGCGAAAAATTATGAACGTAAAATATTATGGTCATTCTTTATTGAACAGCCCTCGTGTATAAATGACTACTCCGTGAACTAACAACTAGTTTTTATTCTATTGAAAGCCAATAATATTGTATATCTACAATGTGTTCCAATTTAGGTATATGGTCTTTGAAAATGCCTTGTAATATAAATAATTAAAATAGCTTTCCTGGTTTTTTAAAACGTTTTTATCAATTCGCTTTCTTCTCTGTTTTGGGCAGCATTTTGCAACTGATTGTCCAATAATTTCACCATGAGCTGGAGACATGAAACTTTAAAACAGTTCAGAACTGGATGAAGAACAAAGAAAAATGTTTTTAAAATTTTAATACGCCACGTCTTAAAAATGTGATGAAAGTATAAAATCATTTCTGGTGGCCGCATACAGATTTATAATCCTATACATATTTTCAATCCCTATACTTTGTGCTGCAAGTTTCTCAATTTGATTTTTTAAATAACTGCAAAAATTCACAAATTTTCTGACCATCCACATGGAGTTATAACATATAAGACCAGCGAGGAGAAATTATTTTATACATATTATTTTCCGCATGCTATTCCAAAATGCATTTTTATTTATTTATTTTAAGTACATAGTTGAAAAAGCAAATACAGTTTGGCAAAAACTGGAATTCCTCGACTGCCATTTCTACCTTTATTTTTCTTTAAATTCCAAAATAAACATTTAATTACGAAAACAACGCTAGCATTATTCCAGCGATGCTGGAGAACTATCCACGTGCGTCATCTGTGAACGTATACTTGAAGTTCTTATAGGTTGCCTGAGCAAGTCTTGATAGTTTAGAAAGCTGTCCGTAAGGAGCGCGCGCAGCTGATACGTACTCGCTAGATGGGGAGAATGACTCTAGAGCGCAAATTTAAAATGTCTTAGTTGGCAATTTGTTTCTTTGCTGTTATTTATTTTTATTTCTTACCTGATTACCTTATATATAAAACCAGATCCTAATCCACCCAAGGTTATCGTATATAATTAAGATTCAACTACTCAAAATTGTAATAAAAATGCAACAAAAAGTCACAGATGTCAATTACGAACTATTTTTAATATCTTTACCATATTGAGATTTGCGCTTGGGGATCTGAATAAAATGCATGTCAAAGTCTGCGTGTGTCTGTGAACAGAATTTACTCAAAAATTAAGTCTGTTGATTTCGAAACTTTACATTTAAGTTTTCCATCTTCCAAGAATGTGACATGAAGACATTCAATCAATTCCTTCACCACAAGCTATCAGCTACAAGAACATTTTTCGATATTTATTTTCTCAAAACTCCTTCTAAGGATTTTATTTAAAATTCCACACGTTGAATATATCCCCGTACAAGTAATGTGTAGATTGTGAGCAACATTCTGGAGTAACACCATAAACAAGAGGTCAGGAGATTACAGATGTAAACTACATACTCTTACTGACGCATTTGGATAATTAATAGACAGTAGTCATCTTAAATTATTGAAGGGTTAAACGTTTTTAAATAATTTTACAACACAGTGTAATAAATTCGAAAACCAGTAAATAAAACTTGTGTTTACCACAAATACCATTTCATTTAGTTTACTTTCTAGTCGCCAGAAATACGCAAAGAAATGTCTCATTTATTACATATATTACTTCTCTTTTTAATGACAATCGAAAATAAATTTCCTCTTTTAAAGTCACATAGGTTTTCTTTCAGTAGTAAATTCAAAGATTAAATTGTAGTGGTTTTTTCTATCTCTTATGGTTTATCACTTGTATAAATGTATGCAAAACTCCTTCAAGACTAAAGAGAAGTTCACAGGTTATCCTCAGCAACTTGAACATAAATCATGTAACTACAGTAAAACTGGCTAACCCAAACCTCGTTGACGCGGACGTCCGAATAACCTGGATCACTTTTGAAAAAAACGAAAATTTTGTTTAGTGTATGAAATGAAGACATTTTTACAGACGATAAATTTCTATTCATAGCAGGTACATTACTGGAATTCTGTTGCCAGCGGGACCAATTTGGAAGAGAAACTTTGTTAAAGTCATAGAAAAAGTTGTGGCCTGGTCTTTGTATGACTTGCCAGAAAACAACATTGAAAGAGAAGAAAAAATAAGTGTGGAAGACATTTTTAAAAATATCGATGACAGTTGCGATATTGATGAACACATTGACAATGACAGAGGTTATAAACCGATTACAGAGGATGACATTATTGCACCATGCAGTGTTACTGAAAAAGAAAACAAAGAGTATTCAGATTCAAACATTGTTGAGGAACCAGATGTGGTTATGAGCCACACACAAGCAGTAACAAACATAGAGAAATTGATGCTTTATTTCAAGAGTCAAGACAAAAAATTGCCAAATGAGCTACTAATGTTAAAGTGGATGTGAGATCGTGCTGTTCGTAAGCGATACACTGAACTGAGACAACAAAAGATCACCCACTGAAGAAGATTACTGTTTTATAAACTACATTAAAAATATTTCGGCGATGTATATATTTTATTGCTTTTTGTCATTCTCTTGATTACCTGGATTTTCGTTAACTCCGATTGGCCCCGGACCCAGATGATTCGGGTAAACGAGGTTCTACTGTATATTCAAAATATTTCTGAGCCATTTAAAACAATATCGAAAGAAATTGTTTGAATTTAAGAAGGCAAATTTTGCTATGTATCATGTTTTTAAGTCTCTTTCTTTCCTTCCTTCCTTCCTTCTTTCTTTCTTTCTTTATTTGTTTCTTTGTTTCTTTCTCTCTCTTTCTTTCTTTCTCTCTCTCTTTCTTTCTTTCTTTCTTTCTTTCTTTCTTTCTCTCTTTCTCTCTCTTTCTTTCTTTCTTTCTTTCTCTCTCTTTCTTTCTCTCTCTTTCTTTCTCTCTTTCTTTCTTTCTTTCTTTCTTTCTTTCTCTCTTTCTTTCTTTCTTTCTTTCTCTCTTACTTTCTTTCTCTATTTCTCTCTTACTTTCTCTCTCTTTCTCTTTTTCTCTTATTTTCTCTCTCTTTCTCTCTTACTTTCTCTTTTTTTCTTTCTTTCCTTCTTTCTTTCTCTCTTCCTTTCTTTCTCTCTTTCTTTCTCTCTTTCTTTCTCTCTTTCTTTCTTACTTTCTCTCTTTCTCTGTTTCTCTGTTTCTCTCTTTCTTACTTTCTCTCTTTATTTCTTTCTTTCTCTCTTTCTTTCTTACTTTCTTTCTTTCTCTCTTTCTATGTTTCTCTCTTTCTTTCTCTCTTTCTTTCTTTCTTTCCTTCTTTCTTTCTCTCTTTCTTTCTTTCTCTCTTTCTTTCTCTCTTTCTTTCTCTCTTTCTTTCTTACTTTCTTTCTTTCTTTCTCTCTTTCTCTGTTTCTCTCTTTCTTTCTCTCCTTCTTTCTTTCTCTCTTTCTTTCTTTCTCTCTTTCTTTCTCTCTTTCTTTCTCTCTTTCTTTCTTACTTTCTTTCTTTCTCTCTTTCTCTGTTTCTCTCTTTCTTTCTTTCTTTCTTTCCTTCTTTCTTTCTCTCTTTCTTTCTTTCTCTCTTTCTTTCTCTCTTTCTTTCTCTCTTTCTTTCTTACTTTCTTTCTTTCTCTCTTTCTCTGTTTCTCTCTTTCTTTCTTTCTCTCTTTATTTCTTTCTTTCCTTCTTTCTTTCTCTCTTTCTTTCTTTCTCTCTTACTTTCTTACTTTCTTTCTTTCTCTCTTTCTTTCTCTCTTACTTTCTTACTTTCTTTCTTTCTCTCTTTCTTTCTTACTTTCTTTCTTTCTCTCTTTCTCTGTTTCTCTCTCTCTCTTTCTTTCTTTCTCTCTTTATTTCTTTCTTTCCTTCTTTCTTTCTCTCTTTCTTTCTTTCTCTCTTTCTTTCTCTCTTTCTTTCTTACTTTCTTACTTTCTTTCTTTCTCTCTTTCTTTCTTACTTTCTTTCTTTCTCTCTTTCTTTCTTACTTTCTTTCTTTCTCTCTTTCTATGTTTCTCTCTTTCTTTCTCTCTTTCTTTCTTTCTTTCCTTCTTTCTTTCTCTCTTTCTTTCTTTCTCTCTTTCTTTCTCTCTTTCTTTCTCTCTTTCTTTCTTACTTTCTTTCTTTCTTTCTCTCTTTCTCTGTTTCTCTCTTTCTTTCTCTCCTTCTTTCTTTCTTTCTCTCTTTCTTTCTTTCTCTCTTTCTTTCTCTCTTTCTTTCTCTCTTTCTTTCTTACTTTCTTTCTTTCTCTCTTTCTCTGTTTCTCTCTTTCTTTCTTTCTTTCTTTCTTTCTTTCTTTCTTTCTTTCTTTCCTTCTTTCTTTCTCTCTTTCTTTCTTTCTTTCTCTCTTTCTTTCTCTCTTTCTTTCTCTCTTTCTTTCTTACTTTCTTTCTTTCTCTCTTTCTCTGTTTCTCTCTTTCTTTCTTTCTCTCTTTATTTCTGTCTTTCCTTCTTTCTTTCTCTCTTTCTTTCTTTCTCTCTTACTTTCTTACTTTCTTTCTTTCTCTCTTTCTTTCTCTCTTACTTTCTTACTTTCTTTCTTTCTCTCTTTCTTTCTTACTTTCTTTCTTTCTCTCTTTCTCTGTTTCTCTCTCTCTTTCTTTCTTTCTCTCTTTATTTCTTTCTTTCCTTCTTTCTTTCTCTCTTTCTTTCTTTCTCTCTTTCTTTCTCTCTTTCTTTCTTACTTTCTTACTTTCTTTCTTTCTCTCTTTCTTTCTTACTTTCTTTCTTTCTCTCTTTCTTTCTTACTTTCTTTCTTTCTTACTTTCTTTCTTTCTCTCTTTCTTTCTTACTTTCTTTCTCTCTTTCTTTCTCTCTGTCACACACACAAACATACCACATGTTTTCCTGAAAGCAGTTGTGCTACTGTTACTCTACTCTTGAACAAACCACTGTTACAAATGCTTATCACTCTTATCTACTTCAAATTAATCGAAATGAAAGTAGCGTTTTGCACATTTTCTGGTACATACAGATCAAATAGCACAACACAGTATGCTTCAGTGAAATCTTTAAAGAGCTGATTGCTGTGTGATGGCTTTGAAATTTCATTCTGTTCGAATGACCAGGAGCAGAAAAAAGGAACAAGCCGTTCTCATTTCAGAGATATTCGAAAACTCAATCCACTGACAAAGAATACCTCGGAAATGTGTCTTAACAAAGACTATACTTTTTGTCTATCTCTTACGTTCTAACAGTTACATAAAAGTATTTGTGACTTGGAATTTAACTAAATTCTGGTATTTGAGTAATGCTGTCAGAGACAGACAAATACAAATAGTCCTTTATACTCAAGCATTGCACTCCACCAAAACCTCAACACCGAGTTTTTACTGTATATAGGTAGACGTTTCATGGTCCACGAAAAAAATTAATTTTTAGGAGAAAGTCCATGTGTTGTATGTCTGAATAGAATAAATCATAAATGAAAAGTCAGTTAAATGCCACAGTTTTTAAATTCAACAATTCACAAGAGTTCGACACTCCTCCATTTCTTTGACAAAAAATTATATTTTCTGAGTAACAGTTCTGAGTCTTATTGAAGTACTGTATAGTGCATCTTCTAGAAAACAAATTCAGTAAATATAAATGGAAAGCCAAAATGTGGCTCCTACGAAACTGGCTGAGGAGGGAAACAGTTGCTACAGGACATGAGTGCTTGGCTAAACATCTGCACATCGGAATACTACAAAGCCAGAACTATATGCTCTGTAACCATGGTACTATGAACTCTAACCAGCTCAACAGTTGCTGCTCTTTGACAACCATTACACTCACTGACAGATACTGGGAGGCAAGAGAGACGATGATGGTCATAATCCCCACAGTGAAAATTCTACTGTATATTTGACTTTATTTAAAGTTTAATTTTTAATTGTATTTGAATTAATTATAGATAATGTGGTTTATTGTCATTGCTGTGGCTAATGACACATATCAGGAGCTCTGCATTAAATAAATAAACGAAGGAAAGAAGGAAGGAACTGACGCCGCAAGGAACTATAAGCAAAGCCAGATGCATCAGAGTAAGAATTTAAGGGACCCTCCTCTAACAACCATCATTAAACAGTACGAACAAGAAAAAGAAGAAGAACAGAAAATACAACAGCACCTACGACAACTTCTGCGATAACCTAGGAAAACTCATCTGACGACCTACGGATACATTTCTCACTATGTAGAATATCCTAGAACATGTTAAAAAAAATTTCAAAGTATAAAAAATATATATACATATATATACAAAAAAGTAAAAAAAAAATAAAAAATAAAAATAAAAAATAAAAAAATAAAAATAAAATAAAATAAAGAAAATAAGATATCAAAAAATATATATAAAATACTAAAAAATAAAAAAAAAAAAAATAATAATAATAATAATAATAATAATAATAATAATAATAATAATAATAATAATAATAATAATAATAATAATAATAATAATAATAATAATAATAATAATAATAATAATAATAATAATAATAATAATAATAATAATAATAATAATAATAATAATAATAATAATAATAATAATAATAATAATAATAATAATAATAATAATAATAATAATAATAATAATAATAATAATAATAATAATAATAATAATAATAATAATAATAATAATAATAATAATAATAATAATAATAATAATAATAATAATAATAATAATAATAATAATAATAATAATAATAATAATAATAATAATAATAATAATAATAATAATAATAATAATAATAATAATAATAATAATAATAATAATAATAATAATAATAATAATAATAATAATAATAATAGTAGTAATAGTAATAGTAATAGTAATAGTAATAGTAATAGTAATAGTAATAATAATAGTAATAGTAATAATAATAGTAATAGTAATAATAATAGTAATAGTAATAATAATAGTAATAGTAATAATAATAGTAATAATAATAATAATAATAATAATAATAATAATAATAATAATAATAATAATAATAATAATAATAATAATAATAATAATAATAATAATAATAATAATAATAATAATAATAATAATAATAATAATAATAATAATAATAATAATAATAATAATAATAATAATAATAATAATAATAATAATAATAATAATAATAATAATAATAATAATAATAATAATAATAATAATAATAATAATAATAATAATAATAATAATAATAATAATAATAATAATAATAATAATAATAATAATAATAATAATAATAATAATAATAATAATAATAATAATAATAATAATAATAATAATAATAATAATAATAATAATAATAATAATAATAATAATAATAATAATAATAATAATAATAATAATAATAATAATAATAATAATAATAATAATAATAATAATAATAATAATAATAATAATAATAATAATAATAATAATAATAATAATAATAATAATAATAATAATAATAATAATAATAATAATAATAATAATAATAATAATAATAATAATAATAATAATAATAATAATAATAAATAAAAAAAAGCCATCTGCCTCTCCCAAACAAATAAAAATTCTGGCTGAAGAGGGCGAAATAAGCCCTAAAGCAGCCTTGGGTGTAAGTAGACCCAGAATCCCCCTACCACCACCACCACAGGAAGGAGGGAGGGAGGGAGGAAGGAAGGGAGGAAGGGAGGAAGAAAGGAAAGAAGGAAGGAAATATTTAATATTTTATGGTAAATATGATAAATTAAATAGAATGATTAAATTACATTGGTCGACAAGGTTTTTTTCGCAAGAGATCTGAATAGTGAATCTAGTAGCATTTTCTATCCTGAATTCCGATATGTAATCAGAATTTTCCCATCAGGCATGGTTTTTCTGTAAGAGCTACTTTTCAAAATATCATTTTAGCGTTTGTCCTGTCATAGGAACCATTACCTCATATGTAGCTATTTTACTCAAGCTATATTATTGAAATTACTTTCAATGTCATGCTGAAGCGCAATAAAACGTGACTGTGCTGGTTCATTGTTGTTCATTGTTGTTGTTTAGACATGTTCAGACCTGTTTGGCATTGTGATGTGTCAGTATTGAGCTGACTGTGAGATTGTTGAGTAGTGAAATATTTCCTTCCTTTCTGTTTAGAAGTGTATTGTGTATGTTGTGCGTGTTGTATTTCTGTGCTTTATTTTTTCATCATGCCAAGAAATTGTGTAAATCATGCAGATAATTTCTGCTATATTTGTGGTGAGCTGACCTTCAAGTCTCAGAGGCGAAATTTGACCCCACTTGTAAAGAAGTGTTATAAACTTTACTTTCGCTGTCAAGTTGGTGATTTTGATAAGAGCAGGGCCCCAAATACATGCTGCCGTTCGTGTGTTAGACTGCTGACTGGGTGGAAAAATGGTACACATCATATGCCATTTGAAATTCCCATGATTTGGAGGGAACCGAAGGATCATTTAACTGACTGTTATTTTTGTTTGACAAATATTAAAGGAATCACATCTAAAACAAAATATACAGTTAAGTATCCGAATTTGCAATCTGCAATGAGACCTGTCTTACACAGTGAAGAGTTCCCCGTACCAGTATATGCAGATACGACCTTAAGTGATAACTCTGGTTCTGACCTGACTGAAACTCCAAATGATTCAGATGAAAATAAAAATTATCTTACATATGAAGCCAGTAGCTGTTCATCAGAACCATACTTTCCCAATCAGCAAGACCTTAGTGACCTGATTCGCGATTTAAATCTGTCTAAACAGCAAGCGGAAGTTTTAGCTTCCAGACTCAAAGGGTGGAATATACTCCAAAAAGATGTAAGAATTAGTAGATATCGTAGCCGCCATAGTGTTTTCAAAGTATACTTCTCTGAAGAAAATGGTATTGTGTTTTGTAATAATATTTGTTCAGTTATGGAAACTCTTGTGCTTCAACACCGGCCAGATGAGTGGCGATTGTTCATAGACTCCTCTAAAGTAAGTTTGAAGGCCGTGCTGCTACATATTGGCAATAAACTTCCATCAATACCGGTAGCGCATGCCGCTGATATGAAAGAGACATATGAAAATATAAAACTAGTTTTAGAGAAAATACAACATGGAAAATATGAATTGGATATCTGTGGTGATTTAAAGGTCATTGCTTTATTGCTTAGTTTACAACTTGGGTTCACCAAAATTTGCTGTTTTTTGTGCGAGTGGGACAGTAGAGATAAGAAGTCTCACTACGTTAGAAAGTCAGATGCAAAATATATCCGAAAATAACTATCTACCACTTTCTAGATAAATCAGAATTAGTAGTTATAATTTTGAGTTGGATAGCTAGTTACGGATTTTTTGGAATATTATAAAAATTCAAATGAATATCACACAAAACTCCTGCCCGATGGGGAAAAACTGTATTTTTTTTTTTTATTTTGCTTGTTCCATTTATACCTCGCCCTTAACTACAATGGTCATATCGGCGGCCATTCTCCTTTGGAACATACCGAAGGTATCTTTGGTTTTTTTAATCATTACATCACGCACACATTCACATTCTCATTCATACTTCCAGACTCTGGGGAAGATGGGGAATTATCTTGGTCGGAGAAAAATCCCCACCCTCACCGCCGGGAATCGAACCCGGGACCCCTAGCACGGTAGTGTAATTATATTTAAATTCAGCACGAAAAATACATTTAGAATCTGATATTTTAATTCTTGTGAAAGAAAAAAGTAAAATTTTGTCGGCCAGTGATATAAAAGAAAATTGTGTATATGATTTTATATTTGGAAAATTAGAATATTATGTAATTCAAAATTAATGTATTGACCACAGGGAAAAGTGATGTGGACTTGAATATTTAGTTACCATGGTGATAAGGTAAAATCGATAAACTGCAAAAGCAGGTGTCAAACTATTGCATGAACAGTTTTTAATTGTCCATCAATGTGAGTAGAAGTGCTGCATGTTTCCAATTATTCGGTTGTAAACCTGAGAATTAGAACATTTATAATTATTCATCATCGTGAGTAGAAGCTTCGATATTGTCGCGAACGCATTGTTGCGGCGAGGCGGCGCGGCCGAGGCATTCAAAAAGACGGACAGTACAGTGCGGAGATAAAAGCTTGCCGAAACGCGGGGGGAATGAGATGGATTTTGAAGCAGAAACCTCAGGTTCCAAGAGGGGAAAGATAACTAGAAACTAATACAACAGTAGAGATCATAATTAAGCATAATGGGAATAAAAAGGGAATAAATGATATAAGAAACAAAGTTAAAAAGAATATCCGAAATAGCAATATAGTATAAATGAAGGAAAAATTGGACAGGAGTTGCTTCTGAGCACATAGACAAGGCAGGAAGCAGAACAATAGAACCGACATCAAGATGCCAGTAAGGTATGCGAAGTATAAGGAAAACTCAGCCAAGCATGATAGAATACCGTTATGACGCTGAGAGGTCATACGCCCAGAGGGGCGGAGAATATTACTGCTGCATAGGAAAGACATACGGAGGTGACCAATAAGAGAAAATTAAAGAAATAAACCCTGCCAATAAAATGTAGAGTAAACCACGTGATAGGCGTAAAATAGGAAAGGAATAGAAAATGGGCGGTGATATGAGGGAAAAGCTAGGAGAGAAGCTGAAAATACGACGGGGGAAAGACGTGTTATTGGAAGGTTACTCTGGTACTGAATACGACGGGGAGAAGACGCGTTATTGCGATAAAAGTAGGATCCGATGTCGCAGTCCGACTTAGAGTTATGGTCTTGAAGATAGTGCAAATATAGGGAATAAGAGGGAGTTCGCGAAGTAACGTAAAAACATCGTAAAGGGGAAAGAAAAATTAGGAAAACGACGCAAGTGTTAGCAAGAGAGCTACGAGAGCCAGACTAAAGAAAAATAAAGGAATTGAGAGACGGTCAACACGACTTTTCATAACCGAACCCTGAGAAAGAGATCCCAGCTCACCGACAATTAGACAAAACACCCACCTTTCCACCTCACCGTCAAACCTTCCATTCTCCATCCCTACCCAAGCACACAAAAGGACCACGAACCGAAAAAGAACCCACACCAATTTCTGGAGAGTTCTTCTTTGTTCTAACGCCGTCCTGATTGTTTGAGAACGAATTTCCGGAATAGTGAGTAAGCCATAAAAGGAAGCTGCCGCCTGCCACAGGGAACAGGTTGTTAATTAGACTCGTGTGCGCGAACAGCTGTGTGAACTTTGTGGTTGATGACCTTGCAAGTTGTATTGTGTATGTGACATAATTCTGGTACTGTGAGGGTTGACCAAACTGTGTTTCTACGGTAATTTCACGAACCCACAAGTTAGATGTCTGAAAACTAATGTCTAAAAAGCGAAGAAATCGCGTGTGCGTAAAGACAACGTATATCAAAGAAAACGATTCTATTAGGATTGTAATAATTAGAATTGTATGAAAATAAGTTTGACCATCGCAGACGATGGACGTTCCTGAATTGCAGCCAGCCACAATATGAAATACTTGTTCGCATCGTGAAGGAGAATAAGAAAA
Source organism: Mantis religiosa (assembly GCA_030765055.1). NCBI lineage: Eukaryota > Metazoa > Arthropoda > Insecta > Mantodea > Mantidae > Mantis > Mantis religiosa. The sequence continues at coordinate 196,260,229 of CM060953.1, forward strand.
GGTCGCCACAACGCGGGGCTACGAGTACACAAAATCCGAAACGCTACAAATGCCGCAACGAGATACAAAGAATCCCATCATCGTCGCCTATGGAAATTTCTGCTTCAACAATGATCCCATTTAGCCGAGCTTCTACACCATTCTTGGCGACATATAGATATATTGTTGTAGCGAAAGAATTATCAACGAAAAATTAGGAACTGGAATGGTTTCAGGAATTCGTCCATTGTTAGATTCCAATTAGATACGTAATTTTATTTTTGCATTTTCATGCCAGTAGAAGCTTCAAGTAATCGCCAAAGTGGTTACACGCAGTTATTTCGCAGAAAGACCTGTGCCTTAATTTTCTATTTATAAATGAGATGAGGTTATGTGATGAAATCACATATTTGAGTAACTGTTGTAAATATTCAGTCACTTTTTAGCGTACAAAAGGAAAAATATATTACACAGTGCAGACAACTTTGCATTTAATCTTAACGTAAAAGTTATACCTCATAAGCTATATCTCAACCTAGTTTAATCCTGCTGTAAACATCTGTGTGGGAAGAGAGACAGAGACAGAAAACAGTTAAGCTGTTGATTGGTTTAGCGAAGTTAATGGACGTTTACTTTATTTGTATACGTACGATAAACCCCTCATTTAAGTACAGTACTGTAAGTAGTTTTCTGATCACTGCTCTGTGTGAACTAATTTCGGAGAGAGAAAAGTATGCAAATGTTTCGATTGTTATAAACGTAATAGCCTCACATTTTATCTTTCTGCTTCACATATCACATACACGTGTTCTGTATACTACATACAGATTAGGCAAAAGACAGGTGAAGTTATACACATTATTAACTTATTATGTTAAATATGCTACATTTTATTTAACAATTACTAAAGGACACTTTGCATTCCTATACCAGGCAGCTCTCTCACAACGAGGTCTGTATCGAGTTGAATGCTGATTAAGATGTTATTGTTTATAGTGTGCAGTTACACTGTATTTCCTGTACATCTCGCGTACCTCACAAGCCCAAGAACACTTATGTATATACAATTTAAAATCACTAAGCTTATCATCATAGAGTAGGCCAGTGCTTCAGCGGAAATAAAACACAATCGAGGCAAACCTTTAAAAAGTGGCGAGAGGCGAATGATCGTGCCTTGTTTCGCGGTGCTTAAAGAAACCCGGACCAGCAGCAGACCAGCAGAAGAGTCGAGTCGCCCAGGTTTACCTGGACGGAGTGTTTGCTGCCCAGCAACTAGCCGCTTATTGCGTCTTTATCTGGGCAGTATAAAAGAGTCATCTTTTGTCTCAGGCGGTTGTTTTGGCAGTGGACATATCTAGCCTTGTGCGCGCTGTTGCCCCGTGGGGGGGGGATGCGCCCAGTGCTGGCTGCGCTCTTCCGCCTGCCTGGGAGGCATCTGAGCACAGTCCGCTTAACAGGCTGGAGGGAAAGGAACAGTGTTAAGGTATTGAGTTTACCAAGCCCATTTCTGGGCTTGGGGGGTTGGAGTCAGGGGAATGTGGCCCTGTTCATTTCTAGTTACCGAAAGCATCTTTGGGCAACCGGTAGCTCGGTCGGCGGCGAGGAGCCCTGTGGTCGTAACGGCCAAGGGTGTTCACCAGTATGTTTGGATGGGAGTCCAGCTTATCGTAGTTGGTGCGGGAGAGATGTAAGGGAGTAGGTATGAAGGATGTGGGACGGTACTCTACGCCCGGTATCATAGATCATGCGCAGTGCCCTGTTCTGGACGCGTTGCAGTCTGCGAATAGTGGTGGGAGCCGCTGATCCCCAGACTTCGCAGCCGTACAGAATCAGGGGCGGTATAATTGCCCGATACAGGCGTAGTTTGAGGTGCGTTGGCATGGTGGATTTGAGAATTGGGTATAACTGCGTTAGTGCTGCATGCCCTTGTCCAGCTTTGACCCGGACGTGAGGTGCGTAGGTGAGTCCGCGAACGAGGTGGACGCCAAGGTATTTGGCAGTGGGAACCCAAGGGATTTGCCTCTGCCTCAATCTCAGCGACCAATCCGGTCGCCTAGCTCGGACCTTAGCCAGGAGAAGAGCAGAGCTCTTCTCGGGGCTAATGACCATCCTCCACTTCTCACTCCAGCGGCCAATGGCTCGGAGTTGGCACTGCAGCGGAGGATGACAATATCTTAGGTTTTTGTTACGTGCCATGATGAGGACGTCGTCAGCATATTGGCACGTAACAGTCTGTGGTTCTAAGGGGAAGTCAGACATGTAGGCCGCAAAGAGTATCGGGGACAGTACACTGCCCTCCGGGACTCCCGCGGCTATTGGTCTGATAGATGACATCCGTCCTTCCACTCTCACCTTGAACGTGCGGTCTCTGAGGAAACTACTAATCAGGGCAAGATAGGGAGGAGGTATATTGGCTTCCCTGAGTTTGTACAGTAGGCCTTGGTGCCATGTTTTGGCAAAGGCTTTCTCTACGTCTAGCAGCACCGCGACTGTCTTGTGGTTTTCCTGGAATCCCAGGGCTGTCCTCTCGGCCAGACGCAGTAGCTGTAGGGTCGTGGAGTGTCCATGACAAAAACCAAACTGGTGATCGGGTAGGAGCAGCCTTTCCTCGAAAAGATGGGCCAGTCGGGATAGCAGCAACCGCTCAAATAGTTTTGTGACGGTTGGGAGAAGACTTATGGATCGGTAGCTAGACGGAAAGACCAGATCCTTGCCGGGCTTCAGGATGCACACCACTCTCGCCTCTTTCCAGCAAGCCGGAATGTGGCGGAGGTGGAGGCACGCATTGAAGATCCGCGTCAAGTGGATGACGGCCCTCTTGGGAAGAACACTGATGCCCAGAATCGTCTATAAAAACATTAAGAACGAAACTGAGGACCTCCTTGGTGTTTTCTCAAGTAGTGTACATAGTGTTAGAATTAAACAGCAAGCATCAGGAACTCTGAAAACAACAGAAAATCGCGTAAATACAAACAACGCGTGGAGAAATACGTCGACGATTTTACGAAAAATGCTATACGCAGTTAAGTTCATGATTATTTTTTCAGAAATGAACCAACTCATAGATTTAATAAGTTAATATGTAACCCAACTCTATTTATTTATTGTCTAGAAGTTAGCGCTGCTATATATACTGCCAGTGTTACAAAACTTATGTACGTGCATGTAGCGTCTAACATGTGGCGAGTTGAGTCAGCTCCACCTTGTTGTTTACAGCAGGATTAAACTAATCTCTGTTTCATATAACCTGACATGTTTCACTCCGCGTCACTCCCCCTCATCCTAATTGGCTAATGCTTTCGCGCCACAGGCCATAGGCGGTGCCTTCCCGTCATATTTAAAACTGCAGTAAACGTCATAATAATTGCCGGGAAGGTAGAAATAAGAATATGAAGGCATGCAAAAATAATGAAGTTTATAATGAAACTGAGCAAGTTGAAACTGCATGGATAAGCAATGAAACTGGAACAAGTTTATAATGTAAGGCCTTCGGCCTTTTTCACTGGGATTTTTGAAACCTGCACACATACCTTGCAAAAATGCTTGTCTTTCAGTCTTAAAAGTCGTGTCACGCCATACTTGTCGTGTGTCCTTCATTCACCCAAGTCTCGTCAAGGCGAACTCGCAGACGGCGAACTCACGTTCCCTATCGATAATGCGGACTGGCGGTGGTGGCGGGGGGGGGGGGGGACGCAAGGGGTGGCACCTCCTCCTACCGCGCGAAGGTGCTCGAAGGCTCCAGAATGATTTCCCCCTCCATAATGGAAGAATCGGGAGGTTTCGGGGCGATAGATACAAGCGAGGCGACGGGTAGTTGAGTGAAGGACGTCGCGGCGGGCGGACGTGTAGCAGAGTTGAGTGAGTGACCGTGAGCCGGGCGGACGTGTAGTTGAGTTGAGCGGACGTGTAAAGACGAACTGGCAAGGTTGAATGGTGTAAATTAAATTGTAATTGTGCACATTAAACTGTAATTGGAATAAGGTGGAAATAAAGAACATTTTTGAGTGGTGAAATTGGACTTTTCATTTCACGAACCCACAAAGTCACAATATTTTGCGAGTTGGACAATTTGATTGTCCTTAAATAACGTCTTCGCCACACAGCAATATCGCCCCTGGAGTGGTAAGTTTTCCTGTTGTCTCAATTTCATGTCGCGATGTTCCCACGCCTCTAACACTCACACCTGTAAGTTCAGAGCACAGCTGTTCGACTTCTCTCACTGACAAAGACAGATTCTTCTCTGTGAGTGCATTAAACACATGCACCACAATTCTTTTTCCACCGCTTTGTAAAGGTTTTCCCTTGCGATGCTTCAGCGAAAAACTGGTGGTAGACTCTGCCATTATATATATAATAAGTACACTCGCAATAAACGATCAATAAAATAATTTAGCTCTCGCACTCGGCACAACACACCTTCGAATGACGATATATGACTAATCTAGTTCAAAACAAGGTCAGTGATAAAAGTCATATAAACAAATATGTCATCACTACCGCTAAATCACGTGATATCGTGCCATGTGCTTGAGAGCAAAGGAATCTCCTCTTTACTTCGTTTAAGAATTAACAAGCATTTCAGATAAATCAACTCTGTTGCGTAATATATTTAATTCAAACAGTTACGAAAATATAAATTTGACAATTCCCTTCCAACTTATAAAGATATATCACCATGTTAAATAACGAACTAATTTTTACCGCACAACAGTCTGCACCACAGCAGCAGCCAATGAGAGGTGATAAGTTCACGTGACCGTTAAGAGATACGGGGCAAGCTTATGTGAAACAAGGATTAACGTGCGATAGAGTATACTCAAAACAACGAAAACGGCAAAGCAAAACTTTACAATTTCATTGACAGCGCATATGCTCGACACGTAGTTGTTAAAATGGCGCGATCACAGTCGCCTGCGGAGCAATACATTTCATCGCTTTGTTTACATGATATAAATTAACGACTGCTCAAGAATAGCAAATACAATATTTCTCTTGGTTAACTTAAGTAGATACTAAGAATGTTCTGTACAAGGGAAGAGAACGTCATGTTTGGGTCGTATTAAAGCGAGAATTTCGTATATAATGCAAGTTAGGTACAGTACATTACAAATGACGCTATTCTCTTGTTTTAGCCAAGCTAACTGCAAACCGCCGCAGGTACTGATCGTTACCTTCCATTACGTCAACAACCAAACAATGATAATCTGGCTAAAATGATGTATAGAACATCGGCTCACCAAGGCGTACATTACGTTACGTAGTTGTCCGCAGGCACTCTTCTATTGCTAAACCAATACATGCTGCTTCGACAACTGTGTTTACTAATAGGGCGTTTTGTCCGGAGAATGAGTATCTGTAATTTATTGCTCTGTGAATTTTATTTATATAATAGTCGCTACCTCAATCCACAAAATGAGTTATTGTCTGTTATTATGTGTTTGTTTGGATATGCGGCGGCGTGGCCCAGTAGTTAGAGGGATCGCTTCATATCAAGAGTTCGGTTCCAAGTGATCTGAAGTGAACAAAGTGGCATAGCGAGGAGGTAGGGATGAGGGGATGGACACAAAAGTTGCCGCCGTCACCAGCTCATGACCTCCAGAGATCTAAATTTGCTCAGTAATATTTAAACTGTTATCCAGATTCATCATAAAGTGGCAATTTACTCTTAAGATATGGAACTCTTTGAATATTAAAACAGTTATTTTGTGCTAACCTGAGGGTGTAACATTTCTGGTACTTTAGCCAATTTGAATCGATGCTGCTCCAACTTGAAACATCAATGTCGCTTCACGATTTCTTCCTTCATATTCATTCCAGCTATATACTAAACTATCAAAAATCTATCTCAGGGTATCCGTGGGTGTGTATTATTAAATGAAAAGATGAAATAGGATCTCACCACGAATCTTCTAATGAACCATGTACTCCTTAAAAGAGAACTTGCCGCAAGTACTGCATGAATGTCTGGTATAAAAATATTTGATCCCTCTATCAGGCGATCACATGCGGCTGTCATTCAGACAAAAATAACGACCAAACCCCCAACGTTAAGTCATATCGGACGATGAATGAAATGATTTTCAAATGAGTACAGGGTACATAGAGCATAGAGTTACCAGACATTCATCTTTCAGGATAAGAGAAAACCTCCAACGTTAAGTCATATCGGACGATGAATGAAATGATGTTCAAATGAGTACAGGGTACATAGAGCATAGAGTTACCAGACATTCATCTTTCAGGATAAGAGAAAACCTCCAACGTTAAGTCATATCGGACGATGTATGAGATGATGTTTAAATGAGTACAGGGTACATAGAGCTTAAGGTTACCAGACATTCTTCTTTCAGGATAAGGAAAAGCCTCTAACGTTAAGTCATATCGGACGATGTATGAGATGATGTTTAAATGAGTACAGGGTACGTAGAGCTTAGACTTACCAGACATTTATCTTTCAGGATAAGAGAAAACCTCCATCGTTAAGTTACATCGGACGATGAATGAAATGATGTTCAAATGAGTACAGGGTATATAGAGCTTAGAGTTACCAGACATTCATCTTTCAGGATAAGAGAAAACCTCCAACGTTAAGTCATATCGGATGATGTATGAAATGATGTTCAAATAAGTACAGGGTACATAGAGCTTAGAGTTACCAGACATTCATCTTTCACTATAAGAGAAAACCTCCAATGTTAAGTCATACCGAACGATGTATGAAATGATCTTCAAATGAGTACAGGGCACATAGAGCTTAGAGTTATCAGACATTCATCTTTCAGGATAAGAGAAAACCTCCAACGTTAAGTCATATCCAACCATTTATGAAATGATGTTCAAATGAGTACAGCGTAAATAGAGCTTAGAGTTACCAGACATTCATCTTTCAGGATAAGAGAAAACCTCCAACGTTAAGTCATATCGGACGATGAATGAAATGATAATCAAATGAGTACAGGGTACATAGAGCTTAGACTTACCAGACATTCATCTTTCAGGATAAGAGAAAACCTCCAACGTTAAGTCATATCGGACGATGAATGAAATGATGTTCAAATGAGTACAGGGTACACAGAGCTTAGAGTTACCAGACATTCATCTTTCAGGATAAGAGAAAACCTCCAACGTTAAGTCATATCGGACGATGAATTAAATGATGTTCAAATGAGTACAGGGTACATAGAGCTTAGAGTTACCAGACATTCATCTTTCAGAATAAGAGTAAACCTCCAACGTTAAGTCATATCGGACGATGAATGAAATGATGTTCAAATGAATACAGGGCACATAGAGCTTAGAATTACTAGACATTCGTCTTTCAGGATAAGGGAAAACCTTTGAAAATACCTTATCACCCTGACGGAGAATTGGACTCTGGACCTCTCTAACCTGAGACAGGCAGAGACATATAATGTTGTGTAATAAACTACAAAAAAGATTAATTGCGCAGCCTATATAGCAATAAATAAACAAAATAGATTTGCAGTAACTTGGAATATCTGCATTTGGGAGTGGGTGTTCCCATTGTTCCCATTGACCGCCAATTGTTCTCATTAAATATAGCGCGACTCTCTTCACTTGTTTTACAGTACATTTGCAGTAATGTATAACCATATTTCACACACATTTCATTACCAGTAGACTGTATATTATTTGCTTGTCTACTGGAAGGTCTTTAAAAAGCAGTTCTTCGGTACAGGTGCACCTTTATAAACCTTCAAAAGAGATTTACATTTCAGTAGGAGTTCATTATATTCTACTAATGTTCCAGGATAATTGGATATTTCGCCTTTGGCCACATAAACCGGAATTATGTGCTCATGAGTTATAAAAGCAACCATTTATTTTTTACGAGAACTTTATGTACTGTATACAGTAAATAGGAATACATATTCGGTAAATTCCTGAATTCTGCAAAGCCCTTGTCGGGAACGGTATGTATGTCTGTGTACAGATAACTCGAAGTCAATTAAATACTGGACCTGCAAATTAAAGCCAATGTATTCCAAAATTTAAAAATTATCGCCATCTGAAACTGCACTTTACTCCAAAATGTTTTCAAAAACTTTGGTGATTTTAAACTTACTCAACTTTTGAGAAAACTGAAATGTTCATTATGATATTTTATACAAGTATTATTTAACTCTGATTCATGGCCTTCTTGAATGAGGAGATTATCACAAGAAACCAAAGTTGGCATTAACGACGTGTTTGAAAGCTTTTGAGTACTTAACGAAATAATTATCTAACCTTAACACAGTCGTGAACTAGTAAAAGACCCACATTTACAATCAAAGTGTAATAAACACGTTTATGGCAAATCAAAGTGAACTTCTTGAATTTTCTGGCAATATATTTTACCATATAAATAATGTACACCTCATTAGGACATACAAAATTTCTTGTGAAGTAAATCATTTTGAAGATATTCCTTGTTACTGGATTGAATTTCAAACCTTTATACTTTTCTCGAATACGATGGCTGTTCAAAACAGAATGATCATAAGTTTTTACGGTCATAATTTTTCGCACTAAAATTCAATCTTATTATATTGTGACTTCGTGGGTTTGTAGAATTAAAGGAAGTTGCAGAAATTAAAAATCCCCTTTATTTCCGTAGCAATAAACTGTCCAATTCTCACGTAACAACATTACATCACACAATCTTCCAAGGTCGAGGACAATAACACTTGCAGCTGATAACATTAGCTCTCGTTACAACAACACTCTTGTTACACAACTACTACTACTAGTACTACTACTACTACCACTAC